>PVJX010003238.1:0-111875 GCA_004027295.1 Dolichotis patagonum | reverse complement strand
TTCTTCTTCCTCTTCTTCTTCTCCTTCTTCTTCTGGATTTTTTTTTTAGATGGTCTCACTCTGTAGTTCATGATGGCCTTGAACTCCCTATGTAGCTAGCCCAGGCTGACCTTGAACTCAAGGAACCTGACCCTCCTGCTTCAGTCTTCCACATACTGGAATTACAGGCATGCACCACTGTATTCAGCGTCACTTGAGATTTTATATGCATCATTTATCTGTACATTGAAGTTTTCCCTACATTTGGAAAGTTTCCCGCTATTATTTCTGTAAACATGTATTTTATGCCCTTTGTGCTATCTTGTGATTTTTGCTTATTCCAGTTTATCATGGATCAGTCTTTGCATCCTCTACCAGAAGTTAGATCCATTTTTAATGCTCTTTCACGCATCTTTGAAAGCATCCCTATATTCAAACTCTGATATTTCTCCCTCACATTAGTTCCTTCTGCTGCACATGCTTTCAATGTAATTTTGACCTCCTGGGTTTCTGTTTGGGACCTTTTCATGGACCCTAATTGACTGATAAATTGGTCTTTCATGTTTGTTTTGTTTTTATTTGTTTGTTTTGCTTTGCTTTGCTTTGCTCAGCTAGCTTTTTATCATGTGCCTTCTCTAAGCTCCTGGATCATTTTAATACTTCCATTATTTATGCAGCTGAGTCTTCTATGATCCTGCCAAGTATCCCATTGATGTGTTTCTAAATCATCTCTTTTATCATTTCAAATAAATTCATATGTGTAGCTTTTGATTTCCTGCCCTTTTTTGATTCCAGGGTAGGCTTTTGGAGAAGCCGTTTTTTGCCTTGTCTTCCCATGTTTCTATTTCATCTTTCTATTTCTTTGTCTCATTGTGCTTTGTGATTGTGGGTGCTTACAGCGGAAAGAACAGGTCGCTGGTATGGAGAATAAGGTCACTATTTTATTCACGTGTATCTATTTGGCTGATCCTCTAAACCTTCTGCACTATTTTGGCAGCAGATTCCCTCATCTTCATTTGGGACCTATTTTCTTACCCTTTCAGGTAACATTGGCTCGGGTTCATTCAAGTAATTTCAGTTTATTCAGTTTCCAGTTGTTTCTGGAAAATTCCCTAGTGTTACCAGCCACTTAGGTTCACACACAGATTTGTTAGCTCACTGCTGACCAAATCAAAGAAGGCGAAGGCCATATATTTTGGTAAAAAGGGAAAAAATTTCTTTAAAACTAGGTCTGAGGAGATGGAGGGGCCCGTTTTTCATGTACAGGTGAGCAAAGGTCCTTTGTAGTGAGGAATACAGAAGGCTGGGTGTGTAGCTCAACAGCAGGGTGCCTGCCTGGCAAGCTCGAGGTCCTAAGTTCAATTCCCAGTTCCAAAATTAAATAAATAAAATAAAATAAAAGTTAAAAAATATAGTAAGGAAGATAGGGGAGGGGAACGCGGAGAGATCATGTGGCTCTCCAGGCCTACACAATCACCTCCAGCTGTCTTATCTCCTCCTCCTTCTCATGGAAAGGAGATGGGATTCCCTGCCTCCTAGAGCTGGCATCCAGATACCTGTCACTTCTTTTGAGATGGAAGCGAAGTTAGTTAAGTGCTTAGCCAGAGGAAGTTTGGAGAAGTTTCTTATCTGTAAAAGAAAAAAGCCTAACTTTTAAAGTTTCATTTTGTGCAGGGCATGGGGGCACACACCTCCAGCACCAGCAGGGAGGCTGAGGCAGGAGAATCGCTGCAAGGTTGAGGCCAGCCTGGGTTGCAAAGTGAGTTCAAGGTCAGCCTGAACTGCCTAGTGAAACACTGTCTGAAAAAGACAAAAAGAAAATTTTCATTTTTGCAAAGGGAAGCCAGACACTTGAGCCTGAAAATGTATCACTAAAAATTCTGAAGTGAGATACAAAAGAAAGCTGAAACACAACAGGACCCTGTAGATGTTGAACTCTTTGAGTGCCCAAGAGCATTACAGGTGCCCATGGCACCTGGAGCAGAGCCAGCAAAGCCTCCAGGGTTCCCTGAGGGGCTTGGACCATAGCTCAGCTACTTCTTGTACTCCATGCCCTCCCAGGCCAACACCCAAGCTCCTTATCAGATTATTCCCCATTGCTGAAAGACACCACCCTCCAACGGACCTTAACAAGAAGCGGCACTCCTTACCACCCCAGAGATTCAAAAGCTAGTGTCTGTCTGCTTTAAGGAGTCTTGAGGAGGACCGGGGTATTTTGAGAGTACAGAGCCCTTCTCTGTGAGTAATCCAGCCCCCAAAAAACACAGACTGGGACAGTCCTCAGAGGACCTCAGAGATGTATTTCAGACTTCAGCTATAACATGAGCTAACTCGGACAGATCTTAATGGCCTGTTTTCGCCTTGCTGCCGCTCTAAACAGAAAGACCCTCCGTTTGCAGCAGCACAAGCTAAATTTGATGAAAAACATCCTCAAATAGTACCAAAGACACAGGGACATTCACAGTGCCCATGAGGGAGCCCGGTTTGCAGTACCAGGCTGAGCGTAGGGCTATGAGAAACATGAAGAAATGATTACTCATCTGATTGATGAGACAGAAAAGTGCATGAGTGAGTCAGTCAATTACAAAAGGATTAAGGAAATCACCCAATACAAAGGAAGAAAATCTTGCTTCGTTTCTGGGGGTGCTTAACTGAAACTCCCCATGAACATACTAACACTTGGCCCAACTCACAGGCAGGACAGGTTTTATTGGGAACATATTTTATGAGCCAGGCTGCCCCAGATATTCATAGAACTATTTAGAAACAGGCTATGGGCCCACAGTCCCATGTTAGTGAACTTTTAAACTTGGTTTTTGCATCTTCCAAAAAAGGAATAAAGTAGTAGCAAATTCCAAGGCACAAGGAAAAGCACAAAAACAAGCCCAGTGTATTGCTTTGACATTAGAAAACTAAAATTTCTCTCCACAATTAGCATTAGCATTAGCATCAAGACCACTAGACAATATATTTAAAGATATCTGTATGGGAAAGTTTTATCAGAGGTACATCCACGGGTCTTGGATATTACAACTGCAGGAAAGATAGCTCATGCCAAGCCTGTTGTCACTTCCTGAAAAGACCCAAACAATTGACCCTACAAATGACAATATTGTAGTAAGTAAAGGTCAAGTGAGAACTACAACCTCTACTTTCTAAATTCTCCAAACGTGGATTTTGATGCCTCATAATTCCCCATGCAACACTCCTGTTATGGTTTGTGTTTAAATGTCCCCCCAAACCCTCATGTGGGCACGGCAGGGGGAACCTTTCAAAGGCAGCTGAGTCTAGCGTTCGTGATTGGTTCCTCGTCTAGAGTCGGGGGTAGTGGTGTGAGTGCTGCACCCACACTGGTGTGGGAACCAGCACACACCATAAGGGAGGGAAGGAGGAGTGCTTTTCCCCTTTCTGCCCTTTTGCCCCTGTCATTTCTAGCATCTGATGCAGCTGCCAAGTTGCCCCTAACCACCCTGCCTTGAGTCAGCTGAGTATGGGCAGAAACCTCCCAAAAGTGTAAGCTTAATAAACCTTTCCTTCCCACATTTTGGGTGTCAGGTATTTTGTCCCAGCAAGGAGAGAAAAGAAACTAAGACAATTCTCATCCTTCTAGTACTAAAACCAAATGAGGATATCAGATGATTCAACACTTACGGGCTTATGAGCGGAAATAGTTGTTTACTGTCTAAGATCTTAAAGATGTCATCTTCTGCATCCCTCTGGATCCTGACTCACATTCTGTTTGCTTTTCAGGGGCTCCTAATACTACTACAACTGTCCAGCCTCGGGGATTCAGAGGCTGTGCCCATTTATTTGGAGATGCTCCAGCAAAACAATTAAGGTTTGTGACTTTAAATAGGTGGGCACTGGGCCAGGGATATGGCTCAGAGACACAAGTGCCTGCCTGACAAGCACTTGTACCAAAAATATAATATAATAATATAATAAATAATATAATATAATACAAAAACATTGGTACTGCTCCAGTATACAGATGATCGTCTTGTCCATCGCTCTGGACTCTGATGGAAATATTAGTGTTAAGTTTTCTGGTGCAATAAAGAGGCAGAATATAAGAAAAATAAAATAAAAGTGGCCTTTTTATTTAAAGGACGTGGAGAGGAGCCCACACCCAGAAAGGGTTTGGCATTCTCCTCTGCCCGGATAGGAGGGTGTGGGGTATATGTGACCTTTGACGATGTAGAGCTTGGGGTGGGCATTGATCGTGTGCAAGGAGCTGATTGGAATTTTCTTCATGTGCACGGGGAAAGGAAGGAGGAGGTTGTAATCAGGGAAGAAGGAGGAAGTAGCCGTCAGGGAAAGCATCTCCGATTTGGCCTTCCACCATGGTGAACTACCGCCATAGTGTCCTGTAATTCATTCTAGTGAAAAACTCTTTCAATTAGGTTTTAAATTTCTTAGGGATTGCAAGATGCCAAGTGTTTGCACAAAAGGCTCAGATATCTCAGCTGAGAGGTATTTAGGATGTATTTTAATCCCTGGAATAATTCTTACCCCTGAAAGAAAGGAGGATCTTTTAAATCCAGGTCCACTTTAAATCAAAATTCAACTTGGGGATTTCCTTAGAGTTGATTCAGGAACCCTAAAAGTCCATACATTGGCTTACTACTATAAAGAATGGAAGCCTGACCCAGAGATAAAGGATCAGGTTGAAGAAATCCAAAAACAGTTTTCAAATTACTTGTTTAAAAAACTCTTCCCAAACCAAGTGTGGTGTTGCATATCTGTAATCCCAGCACTGGAGGCTGAGGCTGGAGGATCATTGGGCATTCAAGACCAGCCTGGGCTACAAAGTGAGCTCACGGCCAGCCTGAACTGCATAGTGAAACTCTGTCTCAAAAAGACAAAAAACACCCCAAAACTTTCCATACCTGTAAAATGGGTGAGCACCCCATGAGAAGGCACCTTGTCCCTAACCTTTTCACCCTTTTAAGAGAGGCATAAATGTTTCGAGGTTCAAACTGTCATGCATCTCACTTTTCAGACTGTCCCTCACTCTACTCATGAGTATGTTCTAGATCTCTGTCTAATAATCCCTCGACAAGGCTCTTACTGATGTCCCAGAAATCTTTTTTCTCTGAAAGGAGTCAGTAAACCTACTGCAAAGGCCTGGGTTAAGTCCCTTGTTTCAGGATCAGGGACTCTGAGACCCACCCTGATGACCTGGAAATTATATCTACGCATGCTACCACAAAATCTTAGTTTAAGTTCCTTGAAGGATTTTCTGGGGCTTTTGAACTTGAATATTTACATTGACCCCTCTGAATTACTTTCTAACCAAATTGTTGTGTCACCAAAAGCAAACTAGCTGGATCATAGCATGTCCATAGGGAATCTACTTGGAAGACTGTAAAACAAATTTTACTGGTAATGGGCATTTAAAATGGCAAACTCACATCATCTAGAAAGAGCCACAAACTGTAAGTGGATCCATCTAGCTCTCAGGTGCTTGTTTTGGGACAACAAAGACTGAATTCTAAAAAGAGCAAACAGCAAGCTGTAATGATGGCCAAACAGTGTTTATTAGAGAATCAGAGAAGAATTCTCCCCTAGTCAGAGAGGGATGGTGCTCTGTGTGGGGGTCACCATAGGTTTTTAGACCCATTGACTTCTTATACGGTTTTGGGGACCAGTGTACCTCACAGAAAGCTGAGATGCTCCTGGTTGCAGAGAGGTCTTTGGTGTCTGGAGTGCAAACAGTGCCGGTTGCATCTTATTTCCTCCAAGGTCTCCCCTTGGGTTAAGGACCTGGTTTTTGGCTCTTGTGTTTCATTCGCCCCTGATAGTCTGCTTCTGTATGCTAACTCACTTAGGCCCTATTAGTTTATCCTAAGTTACCTATTGAGGATCTGTGTCCTGTCTGTCTAACTTCCCCTGTCTCCTGGCTTCAGAACTACAGAGGGAAATTCTGGTCCCACATCAGTTCCTCCTCGCTTGTCATTCCAGAATCGAGGAAGGCTTTATCCATGTAAGTGTGAAGCCAGCTCTTTCAGGAAATTAGGAAGAAGTACAGCATGGCTGGACTCAAACATGAATTACTGCGTAAGACAAAGCTGTCTACCTCTTCCCATAGTCTTAGAAGGAAACGTCTCAAACGGACTTGTATGAGATAATGTCTGATAAACAAACTTTTCAACTGCTCCCACTGCTGTAACTGAATAAACAGCAGGGGATATCTGTTATCCAACTCAACTTCTGCTGAGTAGAATAAGCAAGTGGAAGCCACCCATCTCTGTAAACCATTCTTATTTAAGGAGTGGTCCCGAAAACATTTTAGCACACCAATCATGAAAGCAGCCTTCACACTGATAATTGCTACATAACATTTTCTGAGAATCTAAGCAATTTAAGGTTTTAAGCAGAGGACTGTCCAGCCAGTGCTGTGCTGACATACGTACCTAACATACACTGTCTCACTGTTCAACCAACTCTAATTCCTAAGAGTTTTAAAGACCCTAATGGTCCTGGGTAGTTTCTGTACAAATGGTTCAGCAATTAAAAGTATTCCAGGTCCTTCTTGCCTCGAACAAAGAATTGGACCAGACGAGCCAAACACTGTGCCAAAAGTTTACTTGAAAAGTGGGGGTGAAATGGTAAGGGAACAACTAGCTCTGCAGAGTGAACTTGGCCTGAACAATGAGAAGAAAGGCTAAAAACTGAAAGAGCGGGCTCCTTGTGGTGTCTGTGTCCTCCTATGTCACCCGCATCTTTTTGGAACCTACAGGGAATTCCAGAATCTTGGGAAGTGTTTGGTGCTGTCCTGGGATTGATAGGTCTTGCTTATTTCCCCAGCCTGCTTTGCCACACCCTAACTCCTATATCATGTTAGTATTTTTTTACAGCCTTTTTGAAACTGAAAATACTTGTCCAAAAGTCAAACAACTAACATATAATTGATTGGGTAACATAGGCAAAGTGCATGTCAACAGTTTTGAGGACACTTTTATTTCAGCATCTAAAATATTTCCTGAAGTCATTGAATTTCCTGAAGGTATTGGAATTTATATTTTTAAAATTATTGAATGATCTTATTTTTAGATTACTCTGGTACTGCTTAAATGATATACAAACACAAGTGCATATGTAGACACTGCAAACAATACATACATGCATGCCGACACACATAAAACAAAGATTCATAATTATCGACATTTACAAATCACATACTGGCATGATTTTTATTTTTATGTCTAAGTAATACCTACCCATAAATTTACATGTCTCAAATTGGATTTCTAATTGTAGCAAAGTGAGAAATACACATCTCAAAGATTACTTGCCTAGTTCAGCTGTTTGAATTTCCTGAAGATTTTTTTCCACTACCTTAAAACAGTCAATTTGAAAACTTTTGTTCCACATTTTAAAACATTTTTTATTGTGTTAAAATGCAGACACAGGTAGTCAGAAGTTTACATATCTTATCCTGGCTCTATTGTTCAAGATCTTTAGTACGGAAAAAAGAAATGAGTGTAGGAACAGTACTCCCTGCTGAGAAAAACACAAAAGCTAGCCATACATAGTCAGATTTCTCCATTTTTCTAGTTAAGGACCGGAGGCAAAAGGAGACAGAAGTAAATTTCTAGCAAACTAAAGTTTTGACACACATTTTGAACAGATATTTTGACAGATATTTTGAAACGCAACTGGTTGAGAAGGAAACAAGGACTGTTAGCCAAAAGGAAGGGAAACTTAGACCCTAATAACAAACTCATCCACATTCGTCAAGCAGCTGCATGGTCAGTGCCCCAGAAAACGCTTGCTTTTACTAACTACTAATTCAGAAAAGGGCAAAGAAAGCAGCTATGGATGCTGCCCTGGTGTCATGGCTGTGTCTAGATGTCCCCGCTAAGCCTCATGTGGTCATAGGTGGGGCTTTCTCAGAGGTGGCTGCATCTAGAGCATGTGACTGATTCATGGTTCAGCACTAGGATCAAGGCTCTAGGATTAAAGCTATGAGCGCTACTCACCCTAAGTAGTCTGCACAAGACATAAGGGACAGAGGAGCGGTGGTCATCCCTTGCTTGTTACCTTCTATCCACCATGACTGTTTCTCCTCTGCCATGCCTGTCTGCCAAGCTGCCCTGCCCTGCAGCCAACCAAGTATGGACTGAAACCTCTACAAACTGTGAGCTACGTAAACCTTTCCTCTTTTAACTTTGGCACCAGGTATTTTGTCCTAGCAGTGAAAATAGTAACTAACACATCTGCCCAAAGTTACTCCAGGGAATTTTCCGAGGGACAGTTGGTAAAACCCAAGTGTTACAAGTAGTGCAATTGGGGTTGTGGGGTCACTCCCCCTCCACCCACCTGAACTTGGGCAACATCCCAGGGCCAATTCTCCTAAGAATAACAAAGACTCAGGACATTTCTAAAGCTCCAGGCCAGAGCATATGTGCGTGTTAGATACAGTACTTTGACCTACAGTAACATTTTCCTCACTCAAAATCCATTAAAGTTTCATATGTAGGGACTGCATGTGATTGTAACAGTGAATTGTGGTGAAGTCCTGCACCCTAGATACTCTTGAGATGACTCAGAACCCTTTTGCTCACTTTTATCTAGAGAGATCCAATGATAAACAGCTTGGGGGCGGGACATAGAGCAGTGGCCAAGTGTTTGCCTGGCAAGTGCAAGGTCCTGAGTTTGATCCCTGATACTCTCCCACAGAAAGACGGCCTGTGAGGGTGCACATCTTTCAAATCCAAAAGACAGACTTGTTTTTGTCTCTGCTAATCTGTCCACCACCCCAGCACCACTTCTTTCCCCATCTGTGCCTCATTTTTGTTTTTGCTGGCACCAACCTGCTCACTCCAAACAGAGCCTTCCATTAACTTTAACAAATGTGCCTGATTTTTTTTTTCCTTTACCCTTGAGTGTATGCTTGCAATTCTTTGCTTGACATAGAGAAGAATCTAGAATCTATATCTTAGGAGCTCATCACACTTCGAGTAACACCATGCTGAATCACAACAAAATCATATTTTTCCTTTTTTTTTTAAATTTTATTTAAAGAGAAAAACAAAACAAAACAGAATAAAAGGTAGTAACAATACAGAATTCTAAGGAAAAAGGGAAAAGAACAACAACAAAAAAACCTAAGAAATTATTACTTGATAAATTACATACTGACCTCTTGGAAATAGTTGTTCAAAATTAAAACATGCAAAGTAGACATTCAAACAGGGAGACTGTTAACAGTTCTGTTCCACGATCTGACAAAAACAGCAATATGGTCATCCATCTTACACGCTCAAACATACATGCAATTATATCAAAAGGGTAAAATTAAACACAACAAAAAAGAACAAAGCGGGTCACAAGAAAGCAATGTAAGGGACATAAATTTCAGAGCTAGACAATCAGAGATATTCACTCTCTGTCATATTGACTCTTGTTTTCTTCCAAATAGTTGTCCATAGAGTCACATACAGGGAATTCACATGAAACAACACAGTATGGAACTGATCTGAGCAGGACGAGGAGGCGTTTCAGGTCTTCAAGACCAGACAATAGGGAAGCCAAGAATGGCTGTCATAGTGTCTCTCATTCTCTTCAAAACAGCTGTCCATACCTTCCTGTGTGTTGAACTTAAACAAAACAAAACAAAACAAAACAAAACAAAACAAACTAAAATCACTTTGAACAAAGAATGATAGCATTGCTGGATTTCACATTACGGAATCAGCACTGGGTACTGCAGTGTCTCTTCAAAGTAGTTGTTCATTTTAACATGCGTTATATAGTTGTTCTCGTAAACTGTTTATAAGAAATCATATTTTTTGAAGTCAAAGGAAACTAAAACTTTCTAGGGAGCTGAAAAGTAGCACAAGCACTTTCATTCCTGAGCAATTTATGACACACCTCCTCACACACATTACCAGGGTGTCTAATCTCTTAAAAGCTGTCAACGCAGTTTTTTGTGTGTGGAAAGGAGAGAGAAACTGTCCCCAGCAGCTGCTGCAATGTCCCTGGGGTCCTAAACTTGGGTTCCCGTAGTGGTCACTCCCTATTCCTAAGTGTCCCCTGGGATGCATGCCTCTCAGGAGCCAGGATTTACCACTTGCCTCGCTCTGCCAAACCTGTTGCCATTTGCTTAGGTCCATGTATTTAGATTCTCCATTGACCACGTCAAAGGAAGACATATATTTTGGTAAAAATGAAGAAAGGATTTATTCAGAAGAGATGGAGGGGTCCATCTGCCTCGAACCACCGTCTCACGGCTTACAGCTGGGCAAGGGTCTTCCATAGTAAAGAACAGACAGGAGGAGACACAGAGAGATAACGCAGATCCTCACATTGGCTGTACCACTTCCATCCTCTTCAGCTCCTTTGCCTCTTTCTTGGGGGAAAGGAAACCAGGCGCCCGGGGCTGGCATCTGCGTATTCTGTCACTTCTTTTAGGCAGAAGCCATGAGGGTGAGGGGTTAACTAGTTGCTCAGCAGGAGGAAGTTCAGACATCCTGTATCTCTAAAGGAAAAGACTTCTCTTTCAAAGTTTCATTTTGCAGTGCCGGTTACACTAGTAGTCTCCGCTCATGCTTAAATGATTCTGGAAGTTTAGATGAAACACTTCTGATACATTTTCCTGTTTCTTTTACGTCAGTGAAACTGGGGGGAGGGTAGAGTGTTAGAACTCCCTTGCTTTCAGTCCCCAGTGGCAATAAAGAGTTATATCTGTGGCTTGCATTATGCCTTCCCTGGACAGTCCTGCTCTAAGAGGCATCTGTTCCATTGCTAAGAAAATTGGAGTTATAAAATTCTACCGTCAAAGGAGGAATCTAGGCAAGTAGAACTTATTTTTGATAAAGTCAGTAATGAAGTGAAAAGAATCTTATAGATGATACAATCTCTTGTTTTACAAACCTAGAAGCAGGCATGCTAGTGGGTAAAGTGGCTTATGCAGGTCACATGAGTGGGTGCTCGAGGCAAGGTGCCCCCAAGCCCCCCAGATTGGAACCTCCCTCCAGGGCTGGCTTCTCTCTCCCTTGCCGCCCACTTTGGCAGCAATAGCCACACTGAAAGCTCAATGCTCCTACAGTTCTGGGCACAGGAAAGCTCTCCACTTGCAACCCTTTGCTGTGGTCTCTGCTCACCAGTTTCTGTCTGCATCCCTTCCAAATTCATCACGAAAAAGTCATGCTTCAGGCCCTAAAGTGGACGCCTCCCCTTTTCACCACCCCACATTAAGTACTAGCTCTGACTCCACAGAAGCTGTGGTTTTAGTGAAGCTTAAAATGTGCTTCGCAAATAAATTCTACTTCATTTTGCAATGTGGCTGTGTGCAGTTCACTAATGATGCCCTCTGCTCCCTGCTGTGATTTTTTCTGGTATCCGGACAAAAATACTCCTGCTGCGTTCCCTGACACGAGCTCAGCCGCTCTCTGGCTCCTGCAGCCACAAAAACCTAGCTCATTTCTACACAGCACCAGCAGAGTTTTGCTCACATACAACATATTCTAAGTGAAACAATTCTCTACCTTCATCTTTCAATAAAATAGTTGATGATTATAAAACAGTGTTATGGCAGCATCCAAAATATTTAAGTGCTATTCCTCCTCTTCCGGGAATATTCGCTGCTCTAAATGGTGAATTCCAGGAAACTATTTAACCCATGGACTCAAGCCTTTTGAGATCCAAGTACATAGCGATGTGGTCCAAAAGCACAGTGGTTGAAATTTTCAAAAATTTTACTACAGTAAAAGACACACTGCCATTAATCTGCTTCCCACGTGCTCCCTTGCGGCCAGCACTGTGCTTCCCTCCCCATTTCTGCAGCAGTTTGTAGAGGTCCTTTTTGGTAAGTGTCTCTGGTTGCTCTATTGTAGTGGTCTTGATGATTCAAATTATTTACCTTTCACGGTCCTTTTGACTTTGGGGATGAGCCAGCAATTGGGGAAGTGCCAGAGGTGGTGAATAAGACAGATGAAAATGCAATGTAATGTTTTTATTTGACAGAAATTGCTGCAGTCCATTGATTCAGGGGAGGACAGTGAGATCGGGGTGACTATTTAAATTTTAAAAATTTATTACAGCTAAAGACACATTGTCATTAACCCCCCTCAAAATACCACCCCTTGCTTATTCTAACTTATTCTATTGTTCTTGGCAATGTGTCTTTTACCGCATTAAGCTTTTTTTAAAATTTAGAAATTCATTGCTTTTTTCTATCACACTTTGTACACGTTCCAAACTAGATTAAGATCGGTGTGTGTGTGCACATGTGCATGCACGCACACCTACAAGTGTGAAATCAATAAAGACGGATAGAAATGCCTGGCTAACTTCTCTGCGACACTTTGATGTATTTCTTTCTGGATTCCTCAGGCTTAAGTATAGCTGTCAATTTATAGAGTAATTCACCCAAGTAATTATAGAATTTATAGAGTGATTCACCCAAGTCACTGATAGCTCAAAACACCCCCCAGGCAAATCTGTGGATAAATCTGCTTTTAGGACTTTCACAGGATTGGGTTACAGGAATACTTACTAGTGTTTACCCTTTATTGTCTCACTGAATTCTTACTGATGGCACAGGGCAAGGAACTGTCCTCTTTGCCTGACTTTCAAACCCTGCATTCAGTACAGGGAAAGTTCTCCGGAAGACTCTCCCACACCACAGAAAGGTGTCCCTTGCTGCTGTGCTTGCTGCTGATCTTAGAAATCCAGGGCAGGGCCAGGGATTTAGCTCAGTGGCTTAAGCGCCTGCCTGGCAAGCATGAGGTCGTGAGTTCGATCCCCGGTACCAAAAAAAAAAAAAAAAAAGAAATCCAGGGCAGTGTTATGCACCCTGTGAAAAGAAATAAAAACACAAACGACAAGTTTGGAGATAATAGTATCCAGAGCGTCTGTAACAGCAGCCCGAGCCTGTGCTGGCCTGTGCATTACACACCTTATAAATGGAGCTTTGTTAAGGGAGAAGCTGTTCTTCCGTTATTAGAAATCTGATACAAGCTGGTGACAGAATACGGCCGGCCTCGTCTGGGGAATGTGTGTGGGGCTGGGCATTTCTTCTCCGTGGCAGGAGCTGACGACTCCTGGTCAGCCCGGTGGACCCTCCTGTCAATGAGTTAAGGGCTTTTAGGACTTGGGGACCTCTGGTATCTTGCAGTCATAACAACTGCAAAATATGGCGAACTCATAAACATGAGCTCTTTCTGTCAGAAAATCTATCTCACCCTGGGCTTTAGATCTCACCTAATCACTATCGTTTCCCTCTGCCGATATGAGTTTGTCTCTAAATGCCAGAGTTTGATGGTAAGCAAAGTTGTCTCTGCTTTTGAAAATTGTTTGACTAAAGCATCAAGACATCTTCTAATGTGTTTACCACTGACATTTATGTCAATTAGAAAGATTTCTCAAGCTACTGTGTTGGTTTCACAGGACTCAGATGTCTAGCACCTTAATCATGGAACACTGGCATAAATAATACTTTTCTATATATACACAACACTCCCAAGTTGCAGTTTGTTCATGGGTGCTGAATTCTATTCATCAAAATTTTTCTTTTTTAGTGAAGAAGAAAATCTTCCTGGAGGTAACTATAAAAAATAGATTATTAGACTGTATGACAATTCTTATGGTTTCACAGTAGACTAAATAGACATTTACCATAGAATTAGATTTAACTGTACATTTAAGAAATCATTCTTTAGCAATTTCTTCCTCTTACAATTCATGTGTTGCTTTCATTCATTTAAACTGTGCCATTAGAAAAGGAGGTAGTACTAAGTCTTATTTTAGTAATCCTTTTAGTAATCATTGCCAACTATCTTGCTAAAATTTAAGTATCTAAGAGGTAATTAAAATATACAGTGAATATGTAAATTTTTAAAAACTTATTATAGTAGAAGATACATGACCATAAATTTCCCTCAAAATACACTTTTTTTTTTCTTTGAATACACTTACCTCATCATTCTTGCTACATTCTGGAGCAGTTTAGGAAGTCCTTTTTCAGGAGTGTGTTTAGAAGGTATGATCAAAAATATAGTGAATGCTACTGCCCAGAAAGTCAAGCTTATAAAAACATTATGCTGTTATTTGATCTTTGACAGAGGGGCCAATAAACACAGGCTGCAGCAAAAGTGGCTAGTTTAACACATGGTGCTAGAAAAACTGGTTATCCAGATGCAGAATGAATATAAAATCCATATCTCTCACCTTATACTAAAATAAATCAAAGCAGAGCAAAGACCTAGGTACAAAATCAGAAACACTGAATCTTCTGGAAGATAAAAGAGGTAAAACTCTTGAAGGCACAGGCCTTGGTATGGACTTTCTAAAGAGAACCAAACTACATAAGAACTAACACCAACAATCAACAAATGGGATTGTATTCAATTAAAAAGCTTCTGCACAGAAAAAAAATCAATAGAGTAAAGCAACTACCTATGGAACAGGAACACATTTTAAGCCAGCCACTCTTCAGACAAAGGACTAATATCAAGAATATATAAAGAACTAAAAAAGTCAGGCCGCCAAAATGAAAGATTTGATTTAAAAAAAAAAAAGGGCAACTGAAATCAATAGACACAAAACTGTGCAGGATCCAGGAAGAGAAAAGTCAGCACCTCCCGGGAATCGGCCATGCTGGGACTGGGAGGAGACCCCAAGAAGCCAGCTAGCCAGGTTTTTGGTAGGCCATGCAAACGTGCAGGGTCCAGGAAGGGAAAAGTCAAACAGCACTTCCTGTGAGTCTATGGGTGAACAGGCTGAGAATCAACACCCCCCTACCCACCCACTGCCCCCTAAAGCAACAGCTGCTTCAGCCTGTGGAGGACAGGCTGAGTTGATAGCAACTAAGGTACAAAAGCAACTAAATGCTTATATTGCTTGTTTGATTTTGCAGATCTGAGGAGTCTAAGCTTCTATTGGGAGGATGACAGTCTGCAATATAGCAAATATGGGGGCTTTCCTTCTGTCTTGTCTTTGAAATCCAATATTGTTCTCACTGTTTTATTTTGTTCTGATTAATTGTTTCGCTTTATTCAATGTTCTTTTTTGACTGGTTTTATTCTGTTTTGGTTTGATTTTGCTACACGTGATGGAGTGGACAACTATTGTGAAGATAACAAGATATACTATGGTAGCTACTGTTGTTTTCCTAGTATCCTGCTTTGAGGTTCTGTACCAGTTTTGCTGCTTTGTTTTGATTGGCTTTGTTCTGTTTTGTTTTGTTGGATTTTATTATCTTTAAAACAAAAAAAAAGATAAATAGAAATCAATAGGCACTTCTCTGAAGAAGTACAAATGGGTAATTCCACACATGATGATATGGTTAGCATCTGTGACCATTAAAGAAGCCCTTGTTTTTTTTTTTGTTTGTTTGTTTTTTGTTTTGTACCAGGGATCGAACTCACAACCTTGCGCTTGCCAGGTAGGCACTTAAGCCACTGAGCTAAATCCCCAGCCCTTCAGAAGCCCTTGTTTACCAGATCTGGCACCATTCAGTTTGTTACTCCCCAAAGTCAAAATGCATATGAAAAGTACACACTTTTAAGTCAATTTAGGACAGTGAGATCATTAGGACGCCACAGCTAAAGACACAAAAGAGGACTTCAGAACAGCTTTGGAAAGTAGTAAGATTGATGGGATGAGTGTCTGTGTAGCTAGGAAGTACATTTTGAGGGGATCACGGGCATTGTTTCTTAGTACGTTTTAATTTCAATGCTCCCTTCCTGTGTCATGGCTGTGGCTAGATGTCCCCCACAGCCTCATGTGGTCACAGGTGGGGTTTTTCAGAGGTGGCTGGACCTAGAAAGTGATGCTGGGATTAAGAATATGTGATACCAAATCAGATCAGCTCACTGACTGGTTTGGCATAGTTCTGGGTGTGGATAACGGGGAGCCCCACATGGGTGTCAGTACTACCTCCCTTTAGTATACATAGCCTGGATAGAATACAAGTGACAGAAAGAGGGCTACTACTGTCACTTGTTGCTTGCTGCCTTCTACCTGCTGTGAATCATTTCTCCTCTGTGATGCCCCTCTGCTGTGCCACCCTGCCCTGGAGCCAGCCAACTATGAACTAAAACCTCTAAACTGTGAGCTGAATAAACCTTTACGCCTTTAACATTGGGTGTCAAGTATTTTGTCCCAACAAGGAGAAAAGAAATCAAGACACCTTGTATCCTGCTTCCTACTCAGCTCAGCAGCCATAGTTATGTGTCATGTGATTCCTATGTACAGCAAATGCTGTTTTAGTATTAGTGAAGTTCAGGAGCTTCTTGGCTAGGTTTAAATTTCAGTGCACAGCAGCTGACAGATAAAGACATGCAAAAATAAGTACTATTCTTTACTCAAAATAGAAGCTGTGTTACAGATTTTTTCATTGCAATGTAGAGTACAGGACAGGATTGTGGTTAAGGGGAAACAGATGACAGTTTTGCAATACTATTACAAATCAAGGTTCTATAATACATTACTGCCTTTTCTCTTCAAGCCTATGTTAATCTCAGCTCATATGCAGTTCTAAACTTTGATGATAAAAGCAATTTTGTTGACATGTGAGGAAGTTCTCCTAGGTTAAATCTTTGGACCATAAACATTCGTGGTGGCATCCAATGAAAGCACAGTTCATATGTGCCACGGCTCCCAAGTGGCTCCAGGGTGATGTCAAGGGTTGGTTCATGTGCTAGAAGCACAGTTTCCCGTGCGGTAGTACTGACACAGCCAGACCTGTAAGAGCTGGGCGTGGGAGTACACTCCTGGACTCCCAGCACTTTGGTAGGCTGAGGTGGGGGAGGATGGCAAGTTCTGAACCCAGCCAGGGCAATTTAGCAACTCAGTGAGACTCAGTTTCAAAAGCATGAATATGGTTGGGCATAATGGCTCCTGCCTGTAATCCCAGAGCTCCAGAGGCTGAGGCAGGAAGATCACTGGAGTTGGAGGCCAGCCTGGGCTATATAAGCAAGTTGAAGGGCAGCCTGAATTACATAGTGAGACTCTGTCTCAAAACAAAACAAAACAACCCCATAAAATGAAATTAAAAATATAAAGAGCCTGGGATGTAGCTTAATGTAAAGGCTCTGAGCTCAGTCCCCACTTACAAATACACACACACACACACACACGCACGCATGCAGAATTGGGGTTTCTGTCAGTGGGGGCTCCACGTCACCTTCATGAGTGGGTTAATGCCAGTCTCACAGGGTGGGACCGGTTTCTCAGAGGTGAGTTAGTTTTCGAGAAAGCAGTCATCATAAAGAGCCTGACTGCACCCTGGCCCCTTGCTCTGTTTTGCCATGTGAGCTTCCTGTCCTGATGCCATCTGGCCTCAGCACCTACCAAGCCAAACTGTTTCCAGGACCATGCTCTTGCACCTCCAGAAGTGAACTAAATAAACCTTATTTTTTATAATAAACTTCCCAGCCTCTAGTACTTTATTATAGTAACAAGAAACACACTAAGATCATTCTGCAACATTGTTTTTGAATGATTTCCCCAACAGATTTTGATTTATTTACAAACTTGCTTAATGAAAAGAAATATGCCTGCATATGGAGAGAAAGTCACACTCAATGTGTAGTCTAGTATTTCATTTGTGATTTCCTGGATAATGTTTACTTATTAGAACAAGGGGAAAACAGTTAAAGGTTAGTTTTGGAAGGACTTACAAGTGAAGCTGGTCCCATTATACCTCTTTCAATAAAGCCTCAATTTTTAAGTGGATGGACCAATTTGATGTTAACTTTCCCATTCATTTTGTGAGCATTAATTTGGATTCTCAGTACATGTATTTGAAACGTGTTCCCACCTTGACTTCACCAGAACAGAATTTTAATTAAGTCAAGCACCCAAATACCATACTCCTATCAAACTGCAAGATTTCAAAGGTGATTTTCAAAAAATTCATCAGTTACTTATTCTTCTGTGGTAACTCTTTAAGTATTTAAATGGAATTTCAAATGGCTCATGTCGCTGGGAGAACAAATATCAAGGTGTTGATTTTTCAACTCTTGGGGTTGATGATATTACAATTAAATTCACTGGTCAGAGCTTTGATGATTTTAGATATTTTAAAATGTAATTTTTCTATAATTATTAAGTTCTGGAGGAAATAGCATCAACAATTTTTATCATAGACTCACAGATATTTTGCTGTCAAAAAATTTTTAAATCCCTATACCAGAGGACCCATGACTTATAAGGTCAATTCTTTCTTTTTACTTTATTTTTAAATTTTTAAAATTTTGGGCCGGGGATTTAGCTCAGTGGCTTAAGTGCTGCTTGGCAAGCACAAGGTCATGAGTTCGATCCCCAGTACCAAAAAAAAAAAAAAAAAAAAAAAAAAAAAAAAAAAAAAAAAAATTAAAAATTTTTATTTTAAAGAGAAAAAAGAACAGAAAAATCAAGGAGCAAACAAATAAAAAAACAACAAAAGCAAAATGACAACAACAACAACAACAATAGCTATAAAGTTTTTCAAAACAAGATGGTAGGAATTTAACAATGTTAAATATTGTTACCTTCAAAATAGTTGTTCAGGTCAGATACAGGAATAAAACAAAACAGTAAAATGGAGCAAAACATTGGATTTCAAAACAGGACGGAAGGAAACCCCCCAGTTTCTGTAATACATATTGTTTTCCTCCAGATGCTCAGGCCTATAAAGTCCATCACAGGATGCAAGCATTGAGTTATATTTTACGTTGCTACCATCTCAGCCTGATTTCCTCCCGATCAGCCCATTGCTTGGGGGCAGGGTGTTATTCTTCTAGCCTCCCAGCCTGCACACTGTCTGCTCCTGTGAAGGTAAGGTTTGGCTTCTTGATTCTCTTGCTGTTCCTCCCAGTTAATTCTTTCCTGAGGGCTGCTTGTAACTCAAGTTGTCAACTGAAGGCTCAGGTTCCTCTAAACAGCCTTCAAAATCTGTCTCCTGTAGGCAGGCAGATCTCAGTGTCTGGAGAGAGACATTGATCTGGGATTTCTCAGCTAACCCCTTACAGGGAAGGATGCTGCAATTTTCCTTCCAGAACTCTTTAAGGGTTAAATCTGTATCTGAGGCCACCTAGAAGCGAGCAGCTGGTATTCAGGTCATAACTCAAGACTTTGGTCAAAAGTTAAAACCAAAAAATCTGGTAATAACCCAAGTCGTTTGTGTATTAGGCGGGTCCTAACTCACCGGTCTTAACTCACGGTCTACTGTAACTGTGAAGATGAGTTTGAATACTACATTAAAAATTCTCATAATATCTTTGTTTATATGGCTGAACTTTTTTGAGACTTGCAAAGTAATTATGTTATGTTGGTTTTTAAGATTTACTCCTAACCTTGCAAGCACGCGGTCGTGAGTTCGATCCCCGGTACCGATGGAAAAAAAAAAAAAGATTTACTCCTAAGCTCTAAAAAAAAAAAATTCTTAGAATCTTTAAAAATATCTCATAATCATCAGGCTTTCCAAATTTTTATTTAATCTTATCTCATGGAAAGACAGTGACCATCAACTAAATCTTTAATTTTATTGTAGAATAAAGAAGTATACACCCAGTGAACTGTAAAAATAGTAATTCTCAAATACTTTTCGTTTAATACAGTATATCAATGAACGATTAATAGAAAAGTTACTAACAACAAATTAGTTATATTTGGAGCTACAAAATACAGAAAGCCATCCTATCATCTTCCTAATATGTCCCATCTAGATTATGTAATAGATATATCTATTACATATCATGCCATCGCATTAAAATCCATAATGTTACACTTAGAGACCTTCTAAACCACTGATTCTTAGATTGGATTTACCTTCGGGGCCTTAAAACTTGTTCAGATTGTACATCCTGCAACAGTGAGATTGAGTGTCTAGCACAGGACCCCAGGCCTCAAAGGTTTAAACACTCCCAAGCCATTTCAACGCACAGCTGGAGAAAGAATCAGTGGCCTAGGGTAGTGGTCCTCTAGCTGTACATAAAACTTATCTGTAAGCCTATAATGCCGGTGATGTAGGCCGCTGAGGCAGGAGCATCACAACAGCCCATGCAAGCAGGAAGCTGTCTAAAGATAAAAATAAAATTTAAAAAGTGCCAACATCGCTCAACGCTGATGGCTTTGGGTTTAATCCACAGGAATGCGCATGCGTAAGCATAAACACACACAAATTCACCTGCAGGGTTTGTTAAAACAGATTCCTGGCTCTCATTCCTAAAGAATCTACTTCAATAAATCTAGGTGTGGGATTGAAAAATTTCAAGAACACAAGTGCTATGAAGTGAACTGTATTCTCCAAATGTTATACGCAAGTTTTAGTAGCCCGTGTGGCTGTATTTGCAGACAAAGCTTTTAGGAAGTATTTAACTAAATTAGGTGGAAAAGGTGATTTCTTTTAAGAAGAATTGGGAGGGAGGGAGGCCAGGGAAAAGAACAAGCACTATCTCTTGCACTTTTGAGTAGCCATTTGATTTCTTTTAAAAATAAAGCTTAGTTTTCTTTAGGCTTTGATATTTTGTTATGTTGAAAGGCAACTTTACAATTTTTCTAAATTGCCAGGGTAAATATGAAATGTGAGGACCTCAAAGGAGAGATTAGTTGCACTGCCTTAGCCAATGATCTAACAGAGAAGTGAGAAAAAGAAGACTTGGTTGGGAATCCAGTGGCTTCATTTGTCTTCCAATTTCTAACAGTAATTAGAAACAGGAAATGGTTAACAATCCCCCCCTCCCCATAACCTCATTTCTTTGTAAAATGAAAGGCTGGAATCTAATTATTTCAAGTTTCCTTCTGCCATTCTTATTTAGATAAGGGCATCTAAGGAGTGTTATTTTTATGCTAGACTCTAGTTGGGCTTTCAAATCCTGTTATTTTAGCATTTTAAAAATGGCACAGTTAATTTTGTTTTGCTGGTTTAGCGTTTTGAGACAGCTGTGTAGCTCAGGCTTGTCTGACGGCTACCTGTAGTACAACACGGCCTCAGATTTCCAGCATTCCTGCTTCAGCCTCCCAAACAGTGGGTTACAGGTGTGTGCCACCACACCTGGCAATGAAACACATAAAGATGTGCCACCACACCTGGCAATGAAACACATAAAGATGTGCCACCACACCTGGCAATGAAACACATAAAGATGAAAAAAAAAAAGAAACCGTATTTTTTGCAATTAGGTGAGGAAAGGGTACAGAAACATCACTGGACTACAATACTCAAATTTAACATTAGCAAAATGTCAATTATTCCTTATCTAAAAAGACTATAGTGTCAATGCAAAACAGTCAACATGCACAATTAACCTCATCCGTGGAAGAAAAAGTTCAGATGGCTTGCCTGTCTTTTTGAAATTCATTATGTATAATACGCAAGTAGCACAGATGTCAAATCAAACATTAACTGCAAGATGAAGTCAACTTTTTGCTACTCCAGTCAATAAGAAATCGTCTACGTTTCCTAAATTGCATATCCGACCAAAGTATTTAGAAAGAAATCTATTGGCAAGCCTAGACTGGAAGTAAATTAGATTGAAAACCACTCAGGACAATATTCTACACAATGATGAAGCCAGAACCAGTGTGACAGGGCTCAGAACACCCTGCACATTATGATTTGATTGATACAGGTTGGCAACTGGGCTCAGAAATCCTAAATGCTCCCTAAATGGCTTTCATTTGAAGCCAAGTTTGGGAAGCACTGCTGTGAAGTATTAGTTGAGACCCTGGCTGCACATTAGAAGGAATCGTCAGGTGCCTTCCAAAGCATAAGCTTCAGCCTAGACGGATTCAAATCAGACTTTCTGGGTGAGTGTGTTGGTTAAAGCTTAAGTCTGGATATTACGGGAGTCACCAGGGGGTCAGTAAAGCTCACTTCCTGCTGGGTCTGAGCAGGTCATGTGAGTGTGACCTCAGGCTCCACGTCTTGCCCCTGGCCCTCGCCCACTCTGCTTCCTGGCCTCCATGCACTAAGCAGCTCTCTTCCATCCCCCCTTTCTGCCAAGAGGTCCTTGCTGGGGAGCGAGCTGGCAAAGGCAGAATCCTCTGACACCAAATTAAACTTCTGACACCAAATTAAACTTCTCTTCCTTTAAGATTTTGCAGGTATTGGGTATTTTGTCCAGCAACAAGAATGCTAATGCAGAGAGACTGGGCATCGGTGTGTTTAGGGACTCTTAGTTGACACTGCTAGGTAGCCAGGGGTTACAACTGCTGTGACAGAATAGTGCTGGCAACCCCTTATCTCCTCCCAAATACTTTAGTACAAAATCCTGTGAGAGATGGCTTCCAAACTATTGCAAAACTGGCATGGCCAAAACCACTCTTGGCAGAACTGGGAAGGGTGGCGTATAACTCCCTTTAGCAGGCTTCGATTCAACCCAACAAAACCCCAGGTATATTCCACAAGGGTGATTCTAAAAACTGATTTTTTTGCAGATAGCTCCTGGAACCACCTTAAATCACGGTAACAACTATTTCTTGGGTTCTCACTCTTTGTTGGTACTTTGTTTTGTGAGATAGGGTCTCACTATGTACTTCAGATTTTAGGCTGGCCTTGAATTCACTGTGTAGTCCAGACTGGCCACGAACTCACAGAGATCCTCCTGACTCAGCCTCTGGAGAGCTAGTATCACAGGCATGTGACACTGTACCTGGCCAGGCACTTTATACGTAATGCCTTGTTTACTCCTCTCCAAGACGAAGTATAAGTATCAAAAACTGACACTGATGAAGCAAGTGGAGACTCTGTTTTTATTTTTATGTTTTTTGGTACCAGAGATGGAACTCATGTCCTTATGCTTGCCAGGCAGGTGCTTATGCCACTGAGCTAAATCCCTGACCAGAAAAGCCGAATTGAAGCCTGCCTGAAGCCACAAAGCAGTGACAGTGAGTCTGGATTTGAGCCTAATTTTGTACAGTCTCAAAGTCTATGCTCTTAATTTCTGGACATATGAAATTCTCTGCATTATACCTAGACTCCCGAGGCACAGTCCCAAAGTACATTCTCATTTAACTAACGTGCACCATGCTGGGAAAGGAAGGAGAAAACAAAGAAGATGGTCTGTAGCATGGCGAGCTTATTGCTTAGAAAAGGAGGGAAAATTAAAACAAAACTGCGAAATGAAACTCTCTTGGGATAAAACCAGGCCAGCATCCTGAAAGGCAGCATTAGTCTCTCTTGCAACTGTGTTGCTTTTGGAGCCACTTGAGTTTAAATTACTTGCAAGAGTACTCTGCCTTGTGTAATCAACTCACTGAGGACAATACTGAGTAAACTTCACTGGCCACTGATTTAAGGAAAACAGAAGAATCATCATCATTAGGCTGAGGATAAATTCAGCGGGTGACAGGAGTCAGCTCACAAAGACAGAAGCTGAGCTATTTCTTGAATAATGAGTGAACACCAAGACACAAAACGATCAGGTTCGTGTGCCATAGGCTCGTCTTTAGAACTATCTTCCTTATCTGTACTTTTCTGGAAGGGGTCAGAGTACGATAAAAGAGGATTAAGTACCACCCAAAGGCCTGTTATAAAAAAATCACTAACTGAAACCTAGCCGGCCTCAATCAGTATCACTTTAACTTCCTTAGTGATGCCCAAAGTTCCAAGCAGACCTGCTTAAGAAAAATACTAAATGCTTAAACCTCCTTTTGGTCCATGAGGAACCCTGAGGGCAAAAGCAAACACTGAATTTCATTCATTCTTATGGTAAGTATCAGTGATCATTTTTGCAAATTCAGAGAACAGTACTGTAACTTGGAAGGTGCCTGGGGTATGTTTGGTAATTTATAATAAACCATGCAGTGATATAAACTCAGCCATTTCAAAAGTTAATCGTGAATCGGTGAAGAACAGCTTTCCAACGGGCCAACACTCAGACTGTAAACAAGATTTTACGTATGAAAAACTTACATAGTGCAAGTCGTAGTGGCAAGAGGCTGGATTCAATATCAGCAACTTGAATCGGACATGGTCTGAGCTTTTCACTGGTTCTCCCTGAGCCTCTGCTTCCCTGGCTCGGGTGGCATGTGGTTCCCATCAGAGCCTGTGAGGGTAAAACGAGGCACATGGAATCCAGGATGGTGGGACTAGGAAATATGTACCTAAAAGAGGTGCATTTCTATTTTTAAAAATCTCAGATTGCAGTTCAGGGTGAAGGTGGAACTCAGTTATGCCTGGGAACGTAGGTAAGTGTTCCGTTTGGTTTTAAGGATGAAAACTAGGTCCGGGAAGCCTGAGTCATCTGACAACGGAGCAGCAGCTGCAGGACGGGCTCAGGAATGGAGGAGAGCAGGTTAGGACTGGAACAGCCAGGGAAGCAGGCTGGAGGCGGGAGGCCAGAGCAGCCTCCGGTGGGGCCTGGCCGGGGCCAAATACTTAGAAAGGGAAGGGAAAGCACAAGATTATCCCTGAGTAAATCATTGAAACTAGAGGGCAAAAACTAAAACCAGCACACCTGTTCAGCGACTGAGGCCAAGGGACCTGAAGACATAAGTAGGTTAAGGCCGTTTTACAAAAACAGTCACTTTGACCTAAGGAATAAAAGAAGGCTTTCAAGGGTTGAAGCAATCATGGACCAACTGATTAGTTAGTAAAACTTAAAGAGGGTGAACGTCACTTTAACTGAGTGAATAAACTTAAGCAGTAAATAGAAATCTGGTACCTATAGTCATGTGGTATTGGGCTTTGTTAGGCTTCAGCCTAGAATGAACTAAGGACAACAAAATATATATATATTTAAAATTTCATATTCAGACAGTGCCATAGAAGGACAGCTTCTGCTTGGTATCAATGAATGTCAAGACAGACTAATTCCCATTTTTCATCATCTCTACCACGAAACAGAAAAGACCACATTGAACTGAAAGGGTAAAGTGAACTTTGCAAGAGTTCACTGAAAATTAGGAGATGAAGACTTTGGAGGAAAAGAACGTAGCTCTTTAAAGCTTAAATTCTTTCCTAGAAAATTGATTCACGCATCTCAGCAAGCAGAGTTCACCAAGGCACAGGGAGCCAGGCTATGGACCCAGGGAGGGAAGCGTGGCTTCTGAACCCAAGACAAGCGCCCTTTCACAGATGCTGAGCAAAATTAATACATCTATTATTAAAGTGCCATCTGGACCCTTGGAAAAGGAAGAAGGAATTTAGTAAGAATTTAGTAAGTGGTTGCTTCCTTTTTTTGACAACGTCACTATACCAATAAAGCAGAGGGTTCACCCACAAAGCTCAAAGCACTGTGCTGGCTGCACATGTATTTGGGGAAAAGGGCTGCGTCTTTGTTAACCCTCCACTAACCTTTTCTAAATCCTTTAACCACACCACGCACCCATGAACACTAGTTTGCTCCCCTCGGACAAGGAAAGAAAAGGGGATTTGGAACCATTAGTCCTCAGTTGGCAAGGACATTCATTAGCAGCAGGTGCATTAGTGTGAAGTGGCAGGGGCAGGGACTTGAGAACTTAAATAAGGACTTGGACCACAGCCTGGATTTGCAGATGATGGCAAGTTGGGAGGCAGAACTGCTCAGTTCCATCAGTGATGGCCAGAGAAGAGGCCTAACCTCGCACAATAAAACGTCATGGACTCACACTGACGCCTTGGACACCAACTACACTGAGTGTGGGGGGACAGCGTGTTGTGACAGCAGCTGGGGGAAAAACTTTACCAGTCCAGGGGTTAGTTGATTGTAATATAGGACTTGAAACAAAACAAAACATACATATGTCAAAGGGGTAATAATGCTGCCTTTACAGCGTCAAGGACAAACTTAGAGAAATACAGTATTTAGCAAAAAGCCATTAAACATCTTTCTACTCTTGTTTAGATGAAACCTTGAATTCAGTTCTTAGGATCAGTTGATCCGGTGTAGGGCTCCAATTAAGAAGAATTCCTTAAAAGCTTTTTTCATGAGTCCAGTGTTGGTAAATCATTAACTAGAAGACCGCTGTACTTGGTGAGAAATGAAATCAGCTAAATGAGACATTTTTGTCAAGCACATGGAGATTAACATGGAACTGCTAGTCACCTGGACAATTTATTCTAATAATGAACATCTGCAGCTCTCTGCACAGAGCTCCACACATAGCAGACGCTCGAAAACCACAGGATCAGCCATTTTTACTGCATGCCTTCTATATTCATTCAGCACGTTATCTCTACACTACAGATGAGAAAACCGCGGCGCTGAACGTGGCTCAGTTCTCCAAGGCCTGCAGCAAGTTACAAAGTCTGGGTCTGAGTCAAATTAAAGCTAGTTCTAAATTACAGAACCCCTTCTTTCCTCCCTAGGCGCTCCCCACATAAAAACATCAGGAAGTTTATACAAATCAGTGGTTTACCAGGGAGGCCAACACGGAGGGAAGTACAGCCTTAGATCAAACGCCCCGAGTCTTAAAGACCCAGCAGACGCCTGAAAACGACACCTTAAAGACATAAAGACCCCCGCACTGGTCACATGTGCACAGCCTGGCTGGGGTGCGTGGTGCGTGGATGACCCTGGTCATAGCTGCCGGCGGCCTGGCTGGACTGGACCTTGGTTAGCACTCAGGGTCGCCTCTGAGCAGAGCCGGAGGAAAACTCCTCAGGCTCCATCTGAAGAACGTGGGTGGAGGAGGGCCGCCCTCCTGCCTCGGGTGGGCCTCGGAGATAAACTAGAAGTTTCCTCTCGGAGCTGCAGACCTCAGACGCTCAGCTCCTGAGCCCTTATCTTCTGTGATCAAACCTGCAGCGCCCGCAGGGTCCGCTGCTTTTGAATCGCGTGCATTTTGTTGGTGCCGTGAGGCTAGAGCCGCTCCTCTTTCAGAGCGGCACCCTGGGCGGCAGGAGCCAGGGAGTCAGCGCTCCGGCCAGGGCCCGGGCGCGGGCCGCTGCTCCCCGCCGAGATTCGCCTCTCCCCGGCGGTGCGGAAGCGCCGGCTCCACCCCCGGGCCTCCCGCAGTCACCGACCTCCCCTCCCGCTGGGATTCCGGAGCGGAGCTGCAGCCCGCGGCTCCCGAGCAGCCAGGGCCGGCTGCAGGCGGCGGCCTGGGCCGGCAGGGTGCGTGCGCCCGCGTGGGGGCGCGGGCGGAGCCGCGCGGGGCGGGAGGCCGGGGTCCCTTCCCCCTCCGCCCGCTGACGTCGCGGTCTCCTCCTCCCGCGCGGAGCCCCGGCCCCGCCGCGTCCCGCCCTCCGCCGCCTGCCTCGCCCCGCCGGCGCCCGGAGGCTGCCGCGCGTCTGGGGCGCGGGTCCCGGCACGGTGGCGCGGCGGCGCGCTGAGGCCGGGCCGAGCGCGGGGACCGGGCGCCCTGCGGGGACGCGTGGCGGGCGCGAGCCGAGCGGGCGGCGGCGGGAGCGGTAAGCGGAGGCGGGCGGGCGGGCGGGCGCGGGACCCTCCCCGGACCTCGGGGCGCTGCCTGCCCGGCTCACGGCCGGCGGGAGCGAGGAGCCCGGCGAGACCCGGGAGGCGCCGCGGCGGGGCTTCCCGGCGGCGGAGAGATGGGGCTTGGAGCCGGGGCACCCCGAGAACCCGGGCGCACCCCCGGGGCGTCGGGCCGGCGGGCCCCGCTGCTCCGCAGCCGCCCGGAGCGGTCGCGCCTTTGCACGGGAAGCGCCCGAGCGGTGCCACCCGGGCCGGGTCTGTCGCGCCGGAGCTTGAGCCGGAGCCGGAGCCGGAGCCCGAGCGCAGCTCCGCTGCAGACCTTGCGGGCGCGGGAGGGAGCCCAGCGCGTGGCTCTGAAGGCGCGAGGTGACCCTCGGCCACCTGGGGTTCTTGAGCTCAGGAAACACGTGAAGTTTCCCGGCATCTTCATGGAATAAAGTTCTTGGTAAAAATGTTAGTCATGGTGTAAATCTTACATTAAATGTGAGAATGAATTTTCTTACTTAGAAATATTTTCAGCATTTTTAATATTTAGAGCGTTGACCTTTTCAGGAGTTCGTTTTCCTTCAGTGTTTGATTTCTCAAGAAACGGTAATCTGTGAAATTAAAATAGTGAGGTTATCGAATATTCAGACTGTATAACTAAATGGGATCACAAAAATGTAATGTGCACGGAAGAAATAAGATATAGGATTATTTATCTGAGCATTCGCGTGATCACTGTATAGCCATAAGACCTTTTATGAAATCTGTCGCTAAGATCTGTCGTAGGAAAAATGGAAAGGAACGATTGAATTTGATGTCTCTGACACTTAGCGACCCGTCTGTGGGCCCAGCAGAAAGTGCCAGATACAGCCGGTTCCTAAGGGGAGAAAACAGAAATGAGCCACTCTGAACTTTGGAAGAGTTACTTTCCTTGACTGGGGTATGATGTCAGTATCAGTTTCAGCCAGTTTTGCGTCCGTAAAAACAGGGGCCTGCCCAATGCATTTTAGTATTCAGATGAAAAACGGACCCTGCAGTTCGCCAAGAGACGCGAATTCTGAAAAACAAAACCAAACCAAACAACTTGGACCAAAGAAGGTTTTGTGGCAGAACCAGATCCAGGCCTTTTCAGGATGGAGAGTTGAGGTTCCACTCCTCCTCCTGCGGGGTGAAGGCTGGCTCAAGTTCCACCCTCGGAGTTTGGGGCCTGACTGAGGGAAAACAGCTGGGTTTGCCAGGTTGGGTCAGATATCGTCTAGGAGGCAATGCAGATGTGTACATCTGCTTCCGAATTTATGAAAGTAGCTCCTAAGCGAGCTAGGACAGTGGCATGTGGCAAAGCCAGCAGCCTGGCCCCAGGAGTTGTCCTTGGGTGACATTCCTAACGTAACAGATGTTTCCTAGTGCTTCCTTAAAACTTTTTTTTAAATCCCCGTTTTTTAGAGTCATAGATGAAAAAATTATTTAGACATTTCTTAATGTTACTTGTGATAGAACATTTTCCAATTTATGTCTGCTTGCTTTGGGTCAGGCTATGCTGTATGAAAGAAATTACAGTATTCTTGCTCAATATTGTGATTTTAGTAGATGACTGGAGAGGATAAAAGCAAGGTAAGATAAATAAGTTTTATCTTTTTTTTTTCTTTTTTGTATCCAGAATCAAACTCATGACCCCGTGCTTGCCAGGCAGGTGCTGTGCCACTGAGCTATATCCCTGGCCCAATAATTAAATTTTAATGTATCAATTACTTTGGTTTCAAAAGAGGCAAAGAAATTAGCAGAAGATTAGTGAATTGGGGCTGAATTTCTGCTCCTGTGAAAAGCAAGTAAGGCACCCGAAGAATTTCAGTGACTGCTAATGCTATAGAAAAAAAAATGTGGCCCATCAGAGAACAGGGCAAATCTGTTAGATGCCATGTTTTTCTCATTTGGGAATTGCATTATCTTTTACAGTGACTTTTCTTGGGTGGGGTGAGGTTACTGGGGTTCGGGTCCAGGGTCTTTGTTCAGAGCCACATTTCCAGATTGTATTTATTTGAATAATTTGTTTGTTGTTTGATTCTTTTGTTTGTTTATTCACTTATTTAAATGTTTTGCCTAAGACACTAAGTTGCCCAATTGGGGCTTGAATTTGTAATCTTCTTGCCTCAGCCTCCCAGAGAGCTGGGATTACAGATGTGCATCACTATTCCTGAATCTCTATAGTGATTTGTAGAATAAAACACTTCCACGGGCCACGAAATTACTTGCAGATGTTTGGACAGCACAAGAAAAGTTCTGCAGACCTAGAGTTGTGCCCCAGTGCAGGAATGAGGAAAGTATCAAATCCCAGAGCAGTGAAAAGGGAAATTATTTTCCTATGAAATTTGTGTGGTAAAAGTGGCAGCATGAGAAATAGAGATTAGCGTCCCTGGCTCCTGAGATACTGACCCATGCTTCCATTTAGTAATAGCAATAATTAGAAATGATGGTTTCTTTTCTTTTTTGGGAGGGGGGGACAAGGTCTTGCTGTGTAGTTCAGCCTGGCCTGAACACTGTAGTTCAAGGCTGGCCTCGAACTCACGGCCACCCTCCTGCTTCCCGCTGCATTACAGGTATGTGCCACCATGCCTGGCTAGAAATGATTATTTCTAATTAGAGGAAAGATGGCTTCTCAATTCTACTGTGCAATTATAGTTAGAAATTCCCTCTTAAAAATTAAACTTTACATTAAGTGGAAGCATTTAGATTTATTTCTAATAGAAACAATCATTTTTAAAGAAAAATTTTCTGTGCCTGTAATGTCATTGCCAACTCACATTCTCTTAAGTTCAATGTTTCACAACTTTTAATGTATAGAATGGAAAAGAATGACTTGTTTAGCTGATGGTGAAGTGTTTTAGAAAACAAACTAGACATAATGTTCGGGGGAGCGTTAGTATTAAATGCTTACCTATTAAATTTGTGTGCATTTAGACAGTTGAAAGAAAGGAAAAGTCTCTGATGGGGCATACATACAGATACATGAATTTTTGCATTTTCAAGTTGCATTTTTTTAAACAATCCTAAGATTTTCATATTTAAGCCAAGTGTAAAGAGTGATATAGAGGAGGTGTTGAGCTTACCAGTATTGTAGTGTTGTAGAAATGGAACTACTGGAGGTGAGAGACTTGTCTGTCATTTTAGCAGTAATTAGTGGCATTCCTTCAATCTGAGATTGATGTGAATTGCATGTTTAGTGGTTCTTTTCTCCTTTGTGACTCGAAATTCAGATTATTAACGGCTCCTATTTCATTTTCCTGTCCGTATGCTTTTTTACCTTTTTATTACTACTGCTGTGGACCTGCGGTTCCCTAAAACACTCGTGTGCTTCTGGGCTCCTGGAACCAGCTGTTTTCAGACTGTTGTGCAGCCAGGTTTCTCCTCCTCACCGCCCTGTGTCTCCCTAATTATGAAGATCCCCGTGGTGGGCTGCATCTGATTCCTCCGAGCCCCAGGCCTGAGCTGGCTTCATCCTCCTGCTTTACCCCTCCGGTGGAGGACTTTGCCATACGCAGGCAAGCCGTGGCCTGTTCACGGTGAGGATTCCAGTCCTCTTGCAGATGCCCAGAAGTGTATAAACCTGCTGGAGAAAAGTGTTAGGGAGCTCTTAGTGATCAGAGTGAAGAAAGGCAATGACTTAATTTGGAAAGAGGAAAAGGGCGTGGAAGCCATCTGTTGAGTCTTCAGTGGAGTCCTTTATTCCTTAATTCAGAATAACAGTGAGTTTTGATGGTGTCATAACTGAGTTTATTTCTACTTTAGCGTTGGTAGATGCTTGAAAGAATTTCTCTCTCTAGTAACATAGAAGCTATAGACAATATTGATAATAATCATGATTTGCTTTATCCTTTTGTATTTGGAAATAGTCATCATCATCAGATAAGTGTAGTCTTACTCTAAAAAAGAGGCATTAATACAAATTGCTTTCAGTGACATACACATGACATATCCATCATGGGGAGTGTCCATCTGCTTTGCTCTAGATAGGGACAGTTTGCTATTGAATATAAGTTCCGTGTGCAGAAAACAGCAACCCCTCAGACCTCTAAAAATTAAACGCTTGCGCTGAATATTATTTGCATTGTTCGTAGTACCTGTCTTCGCCCCAGATAGTGTGAAAGACATTGTAGGATAATCAAAACCCTCTGTGTGTGAGCTAGAACACATCTTCTTCTGGTGGAAACTGAAGGAGCCCACAGTGGATTTTAAAAGCTGTCATTTGAATCTTCCCGTGTGAAATATGCATCTCACACACAGGTCACAGAGTGGACAGTTGGTGCTTAAGTTAGGCATTTGCATTTTCTCCTGGGCAGCGAACCCAGCCTTGGAGCAGTAGGTATTTAATACACGCAGAAGTTACACCACAGCAGTGTTGAATCAGCGTTTCGTAACTCTTCGGAGGAATTTGCAAAGGAAGTAGGCTCAGCAGACGTGCAGATCGGTGGTATTTTTCTTGATGAGGTATGCAGCAGTAAACTGGGCTTTTGTGTTTGTGTTGCTGTCAAGCAGTTGCAAAGAAAACAAGGATATTAGCAGTTCTTGACGTACAAGGTGATATTAGCACTGATTATGTAAATTTTAGTGTAGAATATAGTCATCTACAGATTATGTCATTAATTCAGTGTAGATTACTCCTTTGAGGAATCGCTGCCTGGAAATTGACCCTTATTAGAGTACTCATTTAGATTGGTGGATGGAAAGGGTTGTTGCTTTTCTGAAGTTACATCCAGAAAGTCGCTGAGTGTCAGGAAACTCAAGAACCGCATGATAAAAATCACTAAGCAGTTTAAAAATATTTCCTGCCAAGGTGCACGAATACCTATCACGTAGTGGTAAGACCACGGTGCCAGGAAGGAATGCGCTGATTACCTTCTAGACAGTGCTGACTGTGGGTTTCCGTTCTTGTGTGACGTACGTGTTTTTGTTCCAGTATATCTGGGGACAGTCTGTAGGCACTGGATTTCTAGAATTCCATAGATTCTGGAAAATCTTTTTCCTGTGGCCGTAGCCATTGAATGACATCATCCCAGGAGGCAGGAAGGGGGCAGGGACAGGCAGGGACAGCTGAATTTTGATCACCTGTAGCGTGATCAAGGAAAAAGAAGCCTGAAAGGGAATCTTAAACAGCTGTTTTCCATCTGCCCTGAAGAAAAAGAAGGGGAAATCATCAACTTAAAACGAGCATTAAGAGGAATTTATGCTAGATACTGCGGAATTTTTCTGAGTGTTTTTATCCTTCAGGATGGGTTACTGCAGGTGACCTGGAAACCTTTGAGGTCTTCTCTGTTTATAAAGGTTTAAATGGGGTTATCTTGAAAAGAAGTTAAACTCTGGGACTTTAATTCTATGACTTCTCTTCCAGGTTGAAATTTTCAAAATTAAAAGTGATTGGATTGTATGAATGTAGAGGAAGTTGTCCGTTTTAAACAAAAATTACCTCTAGAGTTTACACTTAGCATTTTTTGTGTCTTTGTGAGTCTATTTATGGATTCTATTCACATACTCAATCTCATAGCAATTCTATACAGTGTTGATTACCATAGCTTTATAGTTAGGTTTTTTTACGTTATTCATGCATGTTTGCAATACAAAATGAATACGTTCCTTGTGGGTAATTGGTGCACGTTCATGAACATCGGAGGTCTTTTTCTATCCCGTTTCTTTCCCTCTGTGTCTTGATCCTTTTCCCAATTCATCAAAGATCTGTCTCTCTTTCCTAGAGAGCTTTTATTTTGCTCTTTGATTTATTTATACAGTGAGGCTGAGGCAGGATGATCCAAGTTTGAACCCAGCCTGACTCAGAGAAATCTTATTGCAAAATTTAACAATAAACAAATAAGTAAATAAATAGAAGAGGATTATGAATGTAGCTGGGTGTAAAAGCCCTGGGTTTAAAGTTAGTTTTATACCCTGTAGTGGATCAGTAGCTTTGAAATACTTTCCACACTTTTGCTAGGGGCGCTGATTCTTGGACGCAATAAAAACCTGCACGGTTGTCTTAGGTTAGTGTCTTTTGATGCCACTCTTTCCCCTTCCCTTCTGTCTTTCCCTGACATCTGCTACAACTTGGAGTCTGTTGGTTCTGATAAGAACCCGGGAGGAATGGGCAGCTAAGTAAAAACCAACCTTTTACGCACTGGTCAGTTTATCCCTTCTTAAACAGTAGTTTGAAATTTTAAGATCTGCCTTTGTTTTCCCCTAAGGAAGTGATTTTCACTGAGGACATCCTATTATCAATGTGTTATGTTAGAGCCCTAAGATTTTTATCATTATAGTTTTAGGACTTAATGACTTGGGTAGGACGATTCTGTAAAAACATTAACGAATGATAGCAAAGTGCTGTGGAAACAAAGTGTGATGTCACCTCAGCTTGTTAAGTTTTGTTTTGTGCATACTTGAGAAAACTGGGCCCTTTCTAATTCCTCTTTCTTGGGAAAGGTATGCAAGTCAGCTTTTATACTACTAAGTGGGCTTCAAACGATAAATCCTGGGCCTGAAAAAGTCGAGTTGAGCCAGCAGTGTGAAGGTGGTTATGTTACAGAGCTTTCTTTGTGTGCTTACCTCATTTTTTTCTTGGTGAAACTCCTGACTTGATTCAGTGATTGGATGCTTTGGAAAAGATAAATCTGTATTATTTGGGAATGAATGCTTTGATGTGAAATTTTTTCCAGTGTACTTTTGAACTTGTAGTGTCAGATGAAAGAACGCTCTGCTTGAGTGGTAGGATACTGAAAATATTTAGTCATTTAGGGACTGTTTGCCAGGTACTTCTGGGTTTGAGGGGCTGTCTGGTAGCAACACGGGAGGCATGCAAAATAAGTATGACATGTTTTTTTAACCTTGAGGAGCTCTAAAATCTGGCTGGAGAAAGGTAGCGAGTATGAAGCTTTACTAGATCGCGGAAGTGCTGAAGAGAGACAAATGTGTGGTGGACTGCAGGAAGGAAGCGAACAGAGATCACAAGGCAGAAAATCCTCAGCTGTGAGGAGAAAATGAATAGGCTTACAGAGCATTTTATGCAAAAAAAGAAATGTAGGGGAAAAGCACTGAAGCAGATAGACTGGAGATCTATAGCGCAAGAAGAGGGAAAAACAGAAAAGGAATGACTACTAGATTCTGGAGGATTGAGAATTCACTTTCATCCTTTTGTAACTTCTCTTCCTTTTCTTCCCTTCGTATTTTCTCTCACTGTTTCCACAGGTAGCTTTTGAAGACCTCTGTTGCAGGTCATGAGTGGTGCTTGGCACTGCAGAAAGCACAGAAGTGACTTGGCTTCTCCATGAGGACGTGGGCTCCACCTCACATCCCCTGTGGATCCACAGAGGAACAAAATAAGTTGTAAGAAAGATAATCAGGTACCCTAAAATAACTCAGTGTGCGTGTAAGTAGGAAAGGTGTGTAGTAAACTATGTACATCCCTACGGACCCCTTTATAATTAAAAAATTAGTTTATTAGTACCTGTTTGCAGACAGTGCACAATATTTACATTCCTTGTGTGTAGTTAGTACATGTACATAACACATCCAATTCCTTTCTTTTCCATCTCCTTCTGTTCCCTCCCTCCCATCTCTCCCCTTCTCTTAATCCCCTGCCCCTTTGAGAAAGATTTTCCTGCTTCCTATTCTTTTGTTTTGCTCTGGGTTTCTCATATAAGTGAAAACGTGATATTTCAGCTTGTGTGTCTGATTTATTTCACTTAATATGGTCTCAAGGTGCATCTGTTTTTCTACAAGTGGCTCATTCATTGTTCTTGGTGTCACACTCCATGGTGTGTAAATACCATGTTTTCTTTACCTATCCATGTTTTGATAGATCACTTCCAAGATTTAGCTATTATGAATTGTGCTGCTATCAACATGGGTATGCGTGTGTCACTCACTGCAGTATCATATCTTGGGGAAAGACACTTAGAAGGGGAAGAGCTGGCTCAAGTGGAATTTCTAGTTTCAGGGTTTTTTTTAAAACTCCGTACTGATTTCCAAAGTGGTTGTGCTAGTTACATTCCTAACAACTGTGTAAAAGATTCCTCCTCCCCCACCCTCAGCCCTGCCAGCATTTGTTATGGATTGATCCCTTGATGATGGCCATTCTTTTTGGAGTAGATGGAATCTCCTCCTATTGTTTTAATTTGCATTTCTCTACTAGCCAGTGATGTTGAGCACTTCTGATAGACTTATTGACCATTTGCACTGCTGTGAAGTGCTTTCATTTCACTAGCCCATTTTTTGATTGAGTCTTCTATTTGGGGGGTATCTATTTTTTTTTTTTTGAGTTTTTTTTATATATTCTAGATACTCTTCTCTGAGGAGTTGCTAGCAACTTTTTTTTTCCCCATTCTGTAAATTGTCTCTTCACTCTGTTTCTTTGGCTGTGGGAAAGCTTTTAAATTTGCTATGATCCCGTTTGTTAATTTTTGAACTGTTTGCTATGCAACTGGTTTTCTAGTCAAAAGTCCTTGTTTGTGCCTGTGATGTCAAGAGTCTCACCTGTCTTGTCTTCTGGCAGGTTACTGACTTTTGGTTTATCGTTACTGTCCTCTTTTAAGGCCCACTTCAGATACTTGAGTTTCAGTTTATCCCCTTTCTCTGTCTTCTGTTAAATTCCAAGAGTCTTTGTTCTTCTCATGCAAAGTTACTTCCTTTTATTTTATTGATCTGTGTAAGTACTTTATTTCTTACTTGATGGTATAAGATGTTATAAACACCTTCATAACTGGCATCGTTCTAGAATTCTCAAATGATATTGAGCAGTGCATATATGGGTTCATAGGAAGATGACTTATGACTGGATTTGAGGATTCACTGAAGAAATTGTGTTCTTTCAATGAGAAAGGTATCGAACCGAGTGTGGAATGCATACAGAGATGAAATGCTATAAAGCCAGTAGCACTGAGAGTAAAGAATTGCGAAGCTAAGTCTGCAGGAAGAATTTGTGGATAAAGGAAGTGATTGATAAGATGAAAAAGGTCACAAGAGTTAGATTGGGTAGACCCACTCAAGGAAGAGTTGTTTATTTTACTGAGAGGAGCAAAGACCCTTGGGGGGAAGTGATAGGTAACTTCTTCACTTGGGAAGGAACTTTATAGTTTGCAAAAGTAGTTATCTCGTGGGTAGCATTGGTCAGGCTGTCTGGGCTGATATATTGTGTCCTTCACTTTCTTTTTGACTTTGAATAATGATATAGTTTAGATCTAAAATGTCCCTAAAAGTTTTGGGGGGCTTTTGGAAAATGATTGGATCCTGTGGAGACCCTAGTGAATTAACCCCTTGGCGACTCTGCAGTTGAATGTGCGGTAGAAGGTGGGGCGTGGTTGGAGGAGGTGGATTACTGGCGGTGTGACCTGGAAGAGCGTACTCTTTCTTGTCCCTTGTTCCGTTTTCCCAAAGCTCTGCATCCCAGCTGCCCTGAGCTAAGCAGCTTTGCTCTGCTGGACCCTTTGCTATGATGTTTTTCCCTGGGAACTGGTCAACCATGGGCAGAAACTCTGAAACCATAAACCAGTTAGAACCCTCTTTTTGGTTGCAAGTGTCAGTATGTTGTGCATCACTGGGAAAGCTGGCTCACACAAGTTACTTAGTGGGTTTATGCCTCAGTTTCTTCAGCTGTGAAAAAGGAGATGATAATAGTATCTATGTTATGGTGGGAGGGGATTGGATGAGTCTATGTGTAGTACTTAGTGTATATTGTGTGTGTGTGTGTGTGTTTGTGTGTGTGTGTATGGTACTGGGGATTGAACTCAGGGCCTTGTGCATGCTAGGCAAGGACTCTGCCACTGAGCTACGTCCCCAGCCACTACTTAATATACTCAAGAAGGAAGTAGATGTGTACTTCGTGGATAGCATATAACTGTAACCACTGCATGTTTCTTGTTTATGGGTGTGGATATAATAGTGACTAAAACTTCTACTTTAGAAATACGAAAATCATAGACCTAAGACTCTTAATTTGCCAGGATTACCAAAACAAATAATCGGGTGGCTTAAACAGCAGAAATTCATTGTCTCACAGTACTACTCCAAAATCAAGGCTTTGCAAGACTTAGTTTCTTCTGAGGCTGTGAGAGGGAATCTCTTCTCTCCCTTTTTCCACGCTTTTTTTTTTCCTTCTTTCTTTTTTTGGTGGTGGTAGAAGTTGAACGCAGGGCCTCCCATGTGCTAATCAAGCACTGTGTCACAGGGTTACATCCCCAAGCCCCTTTCCAAGTCTTTGGGACATCCCTCGTGATGTGACTTGTCCATGTTTTCCTTTTTTGTAAAGACAACAGGTTCGCTGGATTAGAGACCCGCGGTACTCTAGTGTGATCTTGTGTCCGATTATAAAATAGAGGAGTGTGTAGGTTTGTTTTGTAGTCAGCGAATGAGATGTTCCTGGCTCTTTTATCACCTGCTTGCCCTACCCTGCACCAGTAACCAGTAACACAGAGAGTCTTGGGATGTTGGTGTGTCCCCATTTCCTGAGAGTGTGTTTGACCTCTTTTTTGTCTTTCCAGCATAGTCACTCTGTGACTTTTTTCTATTTGGCATTGCAGAGAAGGATATTAAGATGACTTCAGAGACACTGTACTCACACTCGATATTTTTTATTTTCCCTCTGAGTTTAGGTGATATATTGTTTTCCCAACATATAGACAATAAAGAAAGAACAGACTACTTCCGGAAAGAGGCAAAGCTGTAAGCATCAGTGGTATGAATTTTACTAAAGAGTCAGAATGAAGTCAGTCGGTGTGCACAGCTGTCTTGTAAGGTAGAATTCATGCTGCCCAGACTTACAGTAGAGATTGAGGGAGGTGGACCAGTGTGGTCATGGTCCTTTCAGTCACCAAGAAAGTTGGAAATGTTCTTAAAGCAATAGAAACTGTTCGTGGAGATTGAAACAAAACCCAGACAAACGGTCATTTCAGATGATGAAAGTGCTGAAAGTGCTCTTTGAGAGTCACTGGGAGAATTAAGATGTCCCCAGGGACTGAAAAGACTGGCTCTGCCTTCCTGGGGGGCTTTGTCTCCCGTGGGGGAGCGCAGCCGGAGAAAATGTGTCACTGAAAGAATGTTACTTTCCAAACTCTTTGTTTTGAAAGGATCCTGAGTGCAGTTTCCCCCTTTAATGTCGAAGTTACCTCAGAAATAGTCAGCCAGGCTCCGCAGCCATTTAGGACAAGGAATGAGAAGACAGTTTGAAAAATAAGTGCAAAATGAGTTTTCTCCAGCATGAGCAAAGCAACAGCCCATCGGGTTTGATCAAAAGAAGTCACTGAGGGGATCCAGCCGTGAACAGAGGTGTGATCTTGTGGGTGCGACGAATAGGTTGCTACTCTGAAATATAGATGGTCAATTCATCCAGGAAGATGCAGACCCCAAGTTAAACATTTAGGACCATGTCCACGTACACCCACATAAGCATTTTGTATCTAGTTGTGTTTCAGGCTCTGTATTAGAATATTCTGCCTTCTTTTTAAAAATCAGAATTATTAACTAAATACCTTTTATGTGTCAGCCAGGGCACTAGGAACCTTGCTTTGTGATCATTAATCTTTCTTACAGCCTGTTGATGTGGGGTTAATTTGGAACTGATTTGGAGTATATCTGCGGGACATAGGAGAAATAATAGAGGGACTTCTTCTGAATTCCTTAGATGAAAAATAAGGAGTATAGAAGTATTTTTTTAAAGCTTGCAAATAATAGTAATAAACTGTTAAATAATAATGAATGCCCTTGGAAATATGGCTAGAAGTGGAAACGTGACAGAATCTTTTTAAACTTCGAAAAAGAACAGTAAACGTAAGTCTTAGCACCCTGCCCCCCAGCAAAAAGGCAGAACGTGCTGGTCCTGAGGAAGAGTGACCAAGTGGCCAGTTCTGTGCAGGATGGGCTGTGTGTTTCACGGTGACCCTCAGAACTGTGTGGAGTGTCGGGAGACCAGACAGGACATTCAGGAATGAATTGTGGATGCACAGCAGGCCCCTGGAGAGGTGGGGGTAGAGAGCCGCAGGCAGCCTTGGTGACTTCGGTGACACTTGGGGCTCTCGGAAAACTACTGACCACTCTGAAGCCCTGAAAGTTCAAACGTTGTGGTACACTTTGCCTCCAAGTGGTTTCCCTTGGTACGCCGTGATTTTTATTTTTATGTATTTATAGAGCTACATGATTATCTAGGAGCGTCTAAAGGACTACATCCTTAATAAGTTGTTTTCTGAGTGTTTCCTCAGTGCTGGGCTCTCTCTCCCCTTGCTGCCGTGCTGGTCTCCTTGCTGTTTCTGTGCATGGGCGTGGTTCTGTCAGGGCCTTTGCACTTGTTCTTTTAGCTTCGAGCACCTCTGATGACCAGAGACCAGCCATTTAACCCCCTTCTGGGTTTTATTTTCCTTCTCTTCACATTTACTTATTTCTTTGTGTTCTTGGCTTCTATTTCTTAAATATAAGCTCCTCAAGACAAGAGAGGAGAGATAGAGTGGGAGAGAAGGGAAGGCAGGAGGAAGGGTGCAAAAGCAGGTGACATGGCCAGACCTGGTGGTGTCTGGACAGCCATTAGCAGGAACGTGGCTTCTCATAGTGATGTGGGAAACCCTTGGAAGGCTGCGAAGACCAGTTCCTGATCTGTATTGGGACTGGCCAGGGTCACTTTGGCTCTTAAGTTGAACACAGTCTTGGGAGGTACGACAGAAGGCAGGACGATTGGTTTGGGGGAGTCACAGTGTGGCATAGGTCATTAGAGTGATGTGAATAGTGATGGGTTTGGGGAGGGGGGGATGTCAGAATTTGCCAAAGATTTAGATATTGGAAGAAAGTAGGGAGGAGTGGAGAGGGAAACAAGTTTGGACCTGAATTCCTTGCAGAGTTGGTTGCCAGTAACTGAAACAGGGAAGACTGAACACAGCGCTGGCCTCTCTGGGCTAATTACAAGTATGCATCATTGTCTTACAAACCAAGTTTGTGGTGTTCTGAGTTTGATGATGATTCATAGGAAGACATTTGGAAAATACACAGTGATCTTGAAGCAAAAGAATTATGATCTGAAAGACAAAAATGAAAATCAAAAACCTGCGTATAAAAATGTTTCAAGCTGCGTGTAGTGGCATACGCCTGTGATCCCAGAATTTGGGAGGCTGAGGCAGAAGGATTGTCAGAGTTTGAGGCTAGCTCAGGCTACATAAACAAGTTCAAGGCCAACCTGCACTACATAATGAGACCTTGTCCCAAAGCAAGCACACAAACAGTGCTTCAGGATAAAAGATCATCCCCTTAAAGAGATAAATTTTATTATTGATGATTATTTGAATACTGAAAAAATGGAGGAATGCTTGAATATACCAGTGAAAAAGAGCTTCATCTCCTATGTCAAAAGTGTCACTATGTACTTACCCAATAAATACAATTTGCATTTTAATCAAATTACCCAAAGTCATGGACATAATGCCAGCAAATTACTTTCTCATCAATTTCCCTTAAGCCTTTGCTTAACATCTAATATTGCATTTTTAGGCAATTTCTAAAGTTTTGGGAAAAAAAGTATAAGTCCATTATATTCTGCTGTGTCCTTTGCTTTATCAGCATCATTTTTTAAAATTTAAAGTGAAAAAAAAAAAACCTGGAAAAATCTAGAAGCAAACTAACAAAAAACAAGAACAAAAGAAAAATGACAAGAGCAGCAAGAGGAAAAAAAAGTCGATACAGGATTTCAAAACAAGATCATAGGAATTTAACAATGGTTGTTATATTGAATATTGTTATCTCCAAAGTAATTGCTCAGGCTACGAGATACAAGGAACAGCATCATTCTTGAACAGAGTCGTTTTTCTGGAAATGAGGCAGAGAAAAATGGCAAAAGTGGCATAAATTTTGGTGAATTTGGAGAATTTTGGTGAATGCTATTGTGACTTTTTTTTTTCTCATTGGACAAAGCTCTATGCCAAGACCCATAACTATAGTGGGAATAGAGATTTAGATTTAGGTTTCATTAAAAGGAGGCAGAGGTCCCCAAGACCACAGGCTCAGTGATTTACTAGAGGGACCCTGGGAATTTGTTACAGTCCTAGTTAGGGTTTAATATAGCTACAGGATTCAGATGCAAACCCCAAACCGGGCCGAGACTTCCAGGCCTTGTCCTCTGAAGGAGCTCCCTCCCAGCACAGAATATGGAAAGGGTTGCTGCCCAAGGGGCCTCACCTGACCCTGGGTGTGCAGGGGACCTACCAGAGCCCACTCACACAGGTTACAGCACCACAGTGGCTGATTTTAGCTGCTCTGCCTCTAGTTCCCCAAACAGAGAGATGAGTTAATCACAAAGCACGATGTTAGTATAAATACCTCATCAGACTCGTTCCACTTGACCCAAAACCTCAGGTACAGCAAACAAACAACTCTGAGCTCATCTCCCAACACCTAGTCAAGGGTCAGTCTTAAAGGCAGGGTCTGTGAAGCTGCATACGATTTGAGCAACTCACACCTGCTAATGTTACGCTGCATGACGACAGCATGGCGGGGCCTTGAACGTGAGAATAGACTGTTCTTACAGAACAGCCTACAAGTGTGGGTCCTGAAAGACATGATGTAAGGACAAACCCAAGATATACATCATTTCATAAATGTGTGAACCAGAGGAGGTTACATAGGGGAGGTTAGATGTGTTTTGTAGTACTTCCCCTGAAAATCTGTAATTGATACTATGATTTACCCACGGAATTTTGCAATTGCTAGGCTAAAAGGACAGCAAAACGGACCCTCAAGTACACAATATACCCCTGCGAAATTGCAGTTCAGAGTTTTCAACCTCAGTCGTTTGCTGATTTTTCCTTAGAACCCAACTAATAATTGCTCATGGATATCCCTGCAATGTCACAGAAACTGTAAATAGTGTATCCTCTGCAATTTTTTGGGGGGTGGGGGTGTTAAGTCTGCAAGTAGGCAACCCGAGAGTGTTGATTGGCTGTTGTCCTGTAGCCCATCTACACCAGCATCACACATTGTAACAGGGCTGGACTGCGTGTAGCTGTCTAGTGCTCTGGGTTTTGTTCTTCAAGCTCTGAGATTCTGCCAAGATGCCCTGCACCTTCTAAGGCTTTATTAGTACAGTATTTTATTAAATTCAGTTATAAAACTATGGGAGACATCCGAGGAGAAATCCCAGGAGCAGGGCACTGGAGCGTGTTCCCGGGGAGCCAGTGAGCAAAGCTTGGCTCTGACAGACAGGCCTGGAGGCAAACCTGATGTCTAGATATTACTTTAGCATTCTCAATCTCACTTTCCTTATCTGCCTAAGACAAAGCTATCCTACAGAATGACTTCTTGGGTTAAATATGCTAACAGAACAAGTGTGCTTTGCACAGTAAAAGCGATGACTGTTTTCTGGGGAAGAAGCGTTAGAAGAATTTGCCTGAGAATTATTAGGCGAAGCAGGAGAGTATGGTGTTGTAATTAAGTCCTCAAAGTGTCAGAGAAGAGGCCACGTGCTGTATAATACAAGGTGCAGTAGAAAAGTTGGCTGACTGTTTAAATGAAATTTATTGCACTGAGATAATTGCCATTAGGCCCCCTTACAATACTTCCTCTCACGTTGAACACACTTACCCTGTATTCTTGCCACTTCCCGAAGTAGTTCTGGAAGCCCTTTTCCATGAGTGTCTTTATAAGATGTGATGAAAAACATGCTGAATGCTGCTTCTGAGTGCCATCCGACAAAGGCAGAGTCACCACAGCCTGTGCTGTGACCCCAGCCACCTGACTCACGGGATCTGGCCCCACGTAACTCCTGGCTCTTCCCACAAGTCAAAATGACCACAAAAGATAAATGTTTGGAATTGAATCAGGACGTCGGGGCAGACATGACAGCACAATTAAATACTTTCCTCAGAAGAGACTCCCACCACCACAGAAAGTGGGATGAATGACGTGTTCAAAGTGAGTGCGAACACGTTAAGGGGACTCATGGCAATAAAATGCTACACATTCGCTGTATTTTTTGACCACCTTGTGTGATAGGGAGTGAGGATTCTGGAGTGTGTGCACCACAAAAGGCCCATGAGTGTTTTTAACGGATTTCTGAGGGGCTTTTTGAGTACCTATTAGGGTTAGGTTATTAGGGTTAGCTATTAGGGTTATCTAGAGAAAGAGAGCCAACAATTACCTATCCTCCTCCGCATTGTTTTATCTAGAAGGAAACTTCACGGGCACTGGCTCCTGCAGCCACTGAGGCTTAGAAGCCCCACTATGTGTCTTTTGCATGCTGCATAGTGTGATTCCCACTTGAGTCCAAAGACCCAGGGACGCTGGTGGTATTCAAATCAGTCTGAGGACAGGAGCAGGCAGGCAGAGAGAGAGTTCTGTCTCCGCCTTTGTGTTCTGTCTAGGCCCCCAAATTATTGGAAGACACCCACCCACGTTAGGGCAGGTAGTCTGCTGAGTTTGGTTTAGCAACTGACATGCTCATCTTTTCTGGAAACTTCCCCACCAACACGGCCAGAAATAATATTTGACTAAATATCCCTATACTCACAACCCCATCACGTCTACACTTAAAATGAGCCATGGCAACTGGGAAGAAAAAGTCACATATCTAAAAATCAAGGGGAGAGAGTTGGTGACACAGAGTTAAAGACCATTTTATCCGCAGATTGAAAGAGCTACATTGCCAACTGAAAATTAACGTACGTTGTCATTTGTGGGAAATGGACAATGAGTTTGGGTTAAAACTGTCAGACTGAAAATAATTTATATTTAAGTTCAAGAAGTAATGTCAACTATGCCGTTTAATCAGGACTGATGTTTCTGCATTTAGGAGGTTTTACAGACCATTGGTGGTATCCATGAGCATTAGAAACTTCTGGTGATTAAAGAAATAGTGTTAAATCTGAAGTCTTTTTTCTGCCTCAGGGAAACTCAGTTACTTTGCATATGCACCCCAGATTAAGTTATATGTGTAGAAAGGAGAAATCTCATGGCATCACATTTTTATATTTGTGAAAATTTTGGTGTTTTTAGGCTGTTCAAGGGATTGCAAGATTTTTAGTACACAATGCACAAAGTACCTATTCTGGGAATAAAGTTGTCAGAATATGATTTATGAGTTCTTCCTCCTGGGGCCCTAGAGATTTCCTCTTGGTTGGACTCAGAAGTTCATGATGTCTGGTATTTCACGAGCACTTTCCAAATGCTGGGTGCCCTTTTAAATGCTCTAAGTATATCCGCTAAATTAGCTGCACAGATATACTGTGTGGAAAGTACTATTTTATTCAGCGTATAGTGGGAAGATACAGAATATAGCAAAGGTTGCAGCAACACTGCGATTCAAACCCACCTGGGCCTTCGACTGCAAATCATGTTCTGAGGAGACTGCTAACTAGCATTAAAAAAGAAGCCACCAGGTGACAAACCCTTTATAGGTGTTCATCTCCCAACAAGTCTGTGAAACAAATGGTGTTTGAATCTCATCTTGAATGAAGACGTGGATTTACACAGCTTGTTTCTACAAGGTCTGCCGTGGTGGGCAGGCCTCTCTGACCCCCAGGCCAGCTCTCCCCACTACCTGACACCTGTCTGCTTTCATCAGTCTGTAGCAGGAAGAAAACTTTTAGTTTTTTCCATGAGCATTTCATGGTTTGGTTTAACTGTTACTTGAAACTGTGTACGGTTGAAATTCTCTGTCAGCGTGTCTATTTTTATTTACTCATCTTTTTTCCGTGCTTTAGGAGTATTTTTTTGAGCCCGTAATAACCACAAATGTCTGTTGACGTGGTTAGCTATTGCTGAGAAAGCTATAACTGGCCCTTTGCCCTTCCCAGGAAATCTTTGGCTACTTATCTTTAGAGGAACTTTGAAAAAAAAAAAAAAGATTGTGAATTTTCTTCTGGGCCAGGAACAATGGGTTAAATAAACTGCTTATTCATGTTTATTGTCAGCCAGAAATACAAGTAACTGCAGTTTTACAAAACCTCAGAAACACCAGTTTTTTTCTGTTTTTAGTCTGGTTGTTTAGGGAAGGAATCATTTTTCTTCTTTACTTTATGTCTTTGATGCCTAGCATAGTTGCTGGACTTCAGAGCTACTCAGTACATAGTAGAATCAATTGATATTTATAAGAAAGTACCAAACATAGATAATTGATTATTGTAATTCTAAGTATTGAGTACAGTTATCCAAGTATTATCATCCCTTTTTTAGTCTTCCTCACAATCCAAAAAGTTATATTTGTAATCCCATCAAGACGTCATTGGAATCCCAGCAAGTTAATTCCAATCTACCTCCACCAATGTAACCCACAGCGAGAGTAAAGACACCAAGACATATTCCAAATTAAGGGCGGCCAAGGGGTCCTAAATCCAATCCCCGTGAGGACATGTGGACAAAGGCCCTGATCCTAGGCCTCTCCCAGAATTTATTATCTCGTGAAGAAGGGGGGTGGCTCAGGGATGAGTGACAGTGAGGATGGCGGGAATTACGTGAGTGACTTGAGCTGGCCGGCCAGGTGGGGAGAAAAACATCCCTGCAAAATGCAGAGATAAGGATGTGCAGAAGGATCAATCTGCATAATTCAATTAAGTAGCAATTGAATTGTTTTAGGAGGCTGTTGCTTCGTTTCTAAACCTTTGTGCCCTGGGGAGTCAGAGTCCTGGAGCTACCATCCCGCTGTGCATATATATTTTAGAGTAGCATTATGCAAGGAAACAGGAGACTGTCTGATGGCTTTAGAGATTACACACCAGTACCTGGCTGGCCTTATTTGCAATGCTTAGAGCCAATTAAAGAGAGAAGAAAATACCATAGTCATCTTAGTACGTATCAGTATAAGGAAATAAGTCTCCATATAATCAAAGTTGTAGCAATTGTTCTGCAGTCAAGGGGAGTCCCTGGAGTTGTCTTCTACAATTGATATTCCAGTTCTGGATAACAATGCAATGAAAAGCATAATATCCTTAGATTATTACTTTTTAAAGACTCTAGACAAAAGATACACGGTTTATATTCAACATTAACTTAATCTGAGAATAATATAAGATTTAAGAAACTAAGAACTATGTTAAGAAAAATTAGTTAAAGTAAATACCAAGCAGAAGATGTTCAGTTGTCAGCCTCCTAGATACACTAAAATTTACTCGTAGCTTCTCTTAGAAAGGGTATTTCCGTTTTTCTTGATAGCCAAGGGTTTAATAACCACTGAACTACTCTGCCAGGCTCTCGTGAAGGAGGCCTGGGATGTTCAGATTTGACAGCAGACATCTCTGTGGTTGTTTTGAACATAATTGAGATGACTCATTCTTTTCACTTAAGGAAGTCATATAAAATTACAGTATCCATGGTCAGTGTAGGAAAGAGAGTGGATTTCTGTTATAGTGTGAGAAAACGCGGCATCTTTATGAAAATCTTCCAGGGACAGGACTAAAAAGCTTCTTTATTATACAGAGCCGCACTTAGCACCTACCCGAAGTTTCTCTGATGTTGTGTATGCAGGTGGTAAGTACTGCTGTTACCCATGGCATGGTTTTGCTGTGTGGAGTCGGGGCTACAGTCACCCCTTCAGTAGTACATGTAAATTCAGAAGGGTTCCAGGTGCCATCATAGAGTGAATATTTGTGTGGAAGTGACCTTTTGGGGAGATACTTTTTATTTCATCCTGAAAAAAAGAAGCAATAATCTCCCAATAAAAGGAACTTTGTTTTTCTTTGGTTAAGAGCTCTCATTTTTTTGTTAAGTTTGTCTTCTTGTCTGAATCCACAGGATTTACACATCAGGAACTGGAGTTTTAGAGAATGATTATATAGTACCCAAACCATATGTTTTCTTAGGATTTGACATGCTTAAGAGTAAGTTTAGATTTATTTCACCAAAAAAGTTTACCAAAGTCATAATAAGGGTTGGTTTTTTTTTTTTTTGAGGAAAATTTTTTTCTTCCAAAACTCATCTCAGTTTTAATTATGCATCTAATAAAACTGAAACAAAAAGGCAAGGATACATTTAAATATATATATAGTTAAATAAAATATGTGGAAACCATGTAAAATAGTATATGTAAATGAGACTGTACCCAAATGTCCCCAGACAGTAGAAAATGGGTTTTTCTGAGGGTAGAAGCCTAAAATGGACCAGAGAAGGAAATGTGCAGCTCCATGTGATCCGTTAGCACTTCAGCTGATAACTTTGCTGGAGCCCTAACGGAGGAAGTGAAAGACAGCATGTGTCACGGGGAGCTGGGTGTCAGGGAGGCAGTCGCCGCTGCCCTGCCCATGCTGAGACGTTTTGGATAGAGAGGGACTCATCAGTTTTCCTAAAGACAACACATCAGTGGAGTATGTCTTCCCCAGTCCTAGCCCTGCGACTGACCACTGGCCACCTATCCCCTTGGGGAAACCAAGTGGGACACACATCCTACTCCCCCTTTCTAAACATCAGTACGGTTCAGTTGCACAGACTGTCTCTCTAATCAGAGGGCACCTGGCAGAGGCTGGCAGTGGACCCTCCTTTCGGGGGCAGTGAAGGTGGCAGTCTTCACAGATGACGTCAACTCGCGCCCAGGGCTCTTCCTGTTGTCTTTGTTCTGATTTTTTTCCTTGTTCTCTGGACAAATACCTAATTTTACTTCCTTTGTTGGTTTCCTGGGAAGCTGGAAAAGATCTCCCAGTTGCTTAATAGTCAGTGAGTGTGCTGACACTACGGTTTACCTTTATGGGGGAAGAGCGACTAACGTTGGGTAACGTATCCTCTCTCAGATGATCAGCTCATTGGCTGATGGCTGAGCCAGAACTAGGTCCTGCACTGAGGTTGACAGTGGTCGTGACTACTCATGTCCCTCCGCCATGGTATAAATGTACCAAGAAATAGCTTCCCAGCCAGAGACCGCCTTAGGCCCTGTTGTATCACCTGGCCTTCCTGCTGAAGGAAGAAATACAGTGAGAAGCATCTGTACATCAAGAGTTACCAGCCTTGCTGGCTGTGATGGCACGTGCCTATAATTCAGGAGGCTGAAGCAGGAGGATTGCTATGTATTCAGGGCCAGCCTAGGCTAATAGTGAGGTTAAGGCCAGCGTGGAATACATAAAAGAAACTTTGTCTTCCAAAGGGGGGAAAAAAAAATTACTCACTTTAAGAAGCCTCAGCATCAAGTAGTAGTTTATTTATGTGTTATTCTTTTCATTAGGGCAAAGCCCTTCCTTTCCAGTGGGTGATGAGCGTTTTATCATTGCTGTGTTGAAGGGTCCAGAGAACACAGGTCCCTTTTCAGCTAACAAGCAGTGTGGCCTCTCCCTGGACATTTACTGCCTTTGGTCCTTAAGCCGTGCGTGTAAAGTGTAAAGATTTGGTTTCTTTCAAATAAAATATTTTATGGGTTGGTGAATGTAACCTTACAGGTCTGAAGCTTCTTCTCTTTTATTAAAAATAAATATGTATTGAGTTTTGAGTCTGTGAGAGATCTGAGTTAAGCACATCACATGTATTGCCACCCCATGACACAGATACCCGTTGTATGCATGAGATATGGAACTTTTAGAATTCAGCTGATCAAAGCCAGGAAACAGTAAAACTATGATTTATCTTCATATCTGCCCAGCTGTATGCTTATTATACTGTGCTTTCCGAGTTTGGCGCAGGAGAGAACTTTTAATCCATCTTAATTTCTAGTGGGTGAGTTTTCTCTTCCACCTTCATGCTTTCTGTATTTTCTGAAGCTTGAGGGATTGAAAGAATCTCTGTACCATCCCGAGCTGCATTTTCTAAGCAGATGATTTGAAATCTCTGCTGATTTGAAATCCTCCATCATTTTTAAAACTCGGCAGTTTAGTGTTCAGTTCTTTCCTTTTCAGCACACTCTTTCTGTGGTTTCTTCATGTGAAGATGGCCAAAGTGGAGCCTCTAATATTGTGGACTATTCTTAAAAATTAGTTTTGTTAAAGGAAAGAATCTTGGTTTAGGATTTAGAGAGTAAGGCATTAGTTCTGTCTCTGAAATTTAATCTGTTATGGCACAAAATACCCTCCTTTGCCACATTTAAGTTATTATAAAGTAAAAGATCAAATGTGAGAAAATTTAGGCTCACAGAAACAAGTTTTGGGCGTCTTGTGGTGTTGTGCAGATAGAGTTAAGGTAATTACATCTCATTTGATTTGGCCTAGGTATGATACCAGACTTGGACTTCTGGAGATCTGTGTAGGGCACACAGGCGGTGAGAGGTGGTACAGTTGGTATGCGAATTATCTTGTAGTAACAGTGACTGTACTGTATCCACTGAATATGTGAAAACTTAGAAATGTTTGATTATCTGAGTTGTGTAGAGTAAGACAAAAGAATGGGAAGGGGAACTGGATTATGAAAGTTAGTGTACCAGATTAGAAGGAGTTAGTGTACCAGATTAGAAGGAGTTAGTGTACCAGATTAGAAGGAGTTAGTGTACCAGATTAGAAGAGAAGAGGAAGGACAATTTCAAGGGGAACAAGGCTCACTAGGACCATTCAGAAGCATCGCGAGACTTGAATTCTGGGTGACCTAGGTATGAAGAGACCAGCGCGCAATCAGTTGGTGGTGTTGCCATCTGTGAAACGCAGAGAGGCGGCAGGCGAGTACTCTGTGAGCTCATCCTTGCTCATCTCACAGCTCAGACTTATTTCCCCAAGGTGCCCTGTGCAGGAGAGAGGTGAACAGGGCAGGAGAATGTGCGATTATGTTGTGGTAGGTAGAATGCAAGGGTCGGGGTTGAACTTTCTGGTAGAACCCTTTAGTCTTAAGGCTGTGGTTGTGTGAGTGTTTTCAGCTTTTCCTGAATTGTTTGTGCAGGCACCACTCTCAAGACGTTTTGCCATGCGTGTAATTTCTTCTTTATTTTTAAACTTGAATGTATTTTAAACAAGAACTTTATACATCTGTTGTGTGCTAAGACTTGATGTCATAATTCCAGGTTTTCCTAATGTCCATTGAAATCAGCACACAGAATTAGTATAAAAGCTGTCTATTTGTGGTCCTGTTAAATTATCTTAAGACATACTCCTTTCCTGCAAGTGTAGAGCTTTCCAGAGTGGGTAGTGGTGTGCGAAAGGTTGATAGTCCGAGGGCAAATCCACAGACCGGAAATGGGCATTGTGGGTAGGATTTCTAGAAAGATTCACAGCGATGGGTGGGAACTGGTGTTCGTGTAGATTATTAGTCTAAAGCAAGTTTGGGTTAGACCTAAGTTTAAATTTATTATTTTTAAATGACAACAACAAAGCTGTTGAGTACCATTTAGTCTACTTGTTTCTAGGCTTCGTTGTTTTTGCCTGTTAATTTCTTGGCAGAAATTATGTTCTGGAAAGTTTCAAATTTGCCTGGGCTTTAAATAAGGGGGGCAGAATGTCGTCTTGCTCATCTTCATGATGATATCTATTCAACAACTGCTAAGCCCCGGAATTCATTTCTGAGCCAGCCTCTGAGCTGCCTTTCAAAAAACCCATTGATCAATATTTATTTATTAATGTATTTATTTATTGCATGTTTGTAATACACTCATTGTGGAGAATTGGTACATGTACAGAACACATCTCAGTTATTTTCCCCTTCTGTTCCAGCCTTCCCTTTTTGCCAGCATCTCATTCATTTATTTATAAGTCCCTATAAAGTGAATTATCATACACAGTTAACAGCCAGGCTAATAGGCCAAAAATATATAAAACAATAAGACTATTACACTAAATCAAGGTCTAGTTTTAGATACATCATCCATGTTAGATAACAGTAACATTTTTCTCTTTTTTTCGTGTTGTCTGTATTTATTTTGCACTTGATTTACATATTTACTCATGTAAGAAACTGGGTTATTTAAGTTTGTGTGTTTCAAGGTGCATCCATTTTCCTACAAATGATGTAAGTTTATCCTTCTCATCTGTCAGGTTCAGCATGTGCTCAGTGACGGCCAGGAAACTATGGCTCCTCCTCCTGGGAGGCGTGGCATGTGAACAGTTTCCTCCACAGTGATAGGGTGTGTGCTGGGAGGCATGGCATGTGAACAGTTTCCTCCACTGTGATAGGGTGTGTGTTGGGAGGCGTGGCATGTGAACAGTTTCCTCCACTGTGATAGGGTGTGTGCTGGGAGGCGTGGCATGTGAACAGTTTCCTCCACGGTGATAGGGTGTGTGCTGGGAGGCGTGGCATGTGAACAGTTTCCTCTACTGTGATAGGGTGTGTGCCAGACACCAGAGAGGCTAACTCCTCCCAGAGATACACAGAGGCCTTTACAGTTTGAAGAGCTTTGAGGACTGGGGGCATTGAGTGGGATAAAAGGCGGGGAGCACACAATTGGGGTCACTGCCATTGCTGGGTCTTCTCTCTATTTAGATGACCCCGGTGGAAGAGTGTTCTGCAGTTTCCTGCAAGGTTCTGCATTGTCCTACATGATTTTTCCCACAGTTATTAATGTTTTAAATGTGCAGTAACTCATCCTCCTATTGCAATACTCTCCCATGAATTTGGAGCAATGAGCAGGGAATCTTCAGAAATAGTTGTAATGTAGATAGTGTCCTCTCTAAAGCCGCCTCTCCATCAGGTTTTGTGATTCAGGGTCAACCCTTGTTTAAATGTACTCAGGCATGTCCTGTACCTGGAATGCTACCAGAATAATGGCTGGAATAGGAGGGTGCAGTTTCTCAGGTTTTGCTTGCGGGCCCCCCAGTGCAAGGACTGGAGCAGCCCTCAGTGCCTCAGTGACCCCATGGCTGGGTAGGAAGGAGGTATGTGCAAGGGAGGAGAAAGAACACAGCCTTCACAGTGGCAAAACCTTGGAGAATGTACAGAATCTGAGATGGAAAAATTCTGGTCTCTGTGTATCTTTTTACCTACTCCTTGGTACTTCAAGTCTCCCTACCTCACCTCCATTAAAAAAAAAATGAAAACATAGTTGAGAGAATTTCAGCTGCACGCCTGTGGGAGCCAATTAAAGCAGAACCAACTCTTCCAAATTATGCTCTCTCTGGGTGCCTAAACCCCCTACTATGAATTCCATTGATGATAGCATCCATTGGAGATTAAATGTACACATGAAGGCTTTTTAAAAAAAAAGTGTTAGTAGTATTGTTCTCTGGAAGTAGCAAGAAATAACCCCCGGGAGGAATGGAACCTAATTTGAGACAGCCACTTTGTATGTTGCCAGAGGCCACACCCCCCTCAGGCTTAACTTCAGAAGACTGTTGCTTTTGGCTGAGGCCCTTGAAGGCTCTCACAGCCACCTTGAAACTTTGGGGTGCTAGACATAATACTAGCAGGGTCTAAGCATTATTTCTGGCTTCTCAGTTTTATTTAGCATAGCTGTATTAAGTTTTTTATTCATTGGAAGTTCTGCTCTTGGACTGAGGCGCTTCCCAAAACCACTGCATTGAGTTTTTGCATGTGTGTATTTATAGTCTGAAGCACATCTGAGAATTTACAGACTGTAGTGTAAGGCAGCACCCACGGGTTGCCATATTGTCTTTCCCTTGGAGGCAGAGCAAGAATGTGGCTTGACTTTCAGAGTGTGTTAAAATCTTAGTTTTCCTCTTCTGAATGTGATGAGGCAGATTTTCCTTGGAAAAATAGTTTGCGTTCAGCTTGGGAGGCTGATTTTTCACCATCGGCTTTTCCCTTTAATAATTGAAAACCACTGCTCATTATTTACACAAAACTGTCTTTTTCTGGTCTGCTTTCTATAACCTTTCCCCTCTTAAGAATTTTAAGAATTCCCTGACTTTCCTCTGGGGGATTTTATGCCTGCTTTATCCCAGATGTGGGACATAGATGAGGCTGAGGTTTCTTTTGCTTTTTCTGAGTGTTCATACATTTGAAAGATGTTCTTTTAACCAGTGCACAAATCTGCCCCTGACTGCAACAAGGGAAGTCAGGTAGTTAAGAAAATATGTGAGCGTGGTTTAAATTTCTGACTTACTGAATGACCACCAAAATTCCATAGGCAGAATGAAAAAGTAGTGTGAAATAATAAGAGGGGCATGCACATAGGCTATTTCACCTTTTTCATCCAGAATGAAAGCGTGTCAGTTTCCATTCCAGCAGTCTGGTCTTCACTTGGACATGCCTGAGCTCATGGGCTTGGCACATGTTTATTCTGTCTTTATCTTCTCTGTCTCCACCTTCTGTTCGCACAAAGAGGATGTTTAGTCTTATTCATAATATTGTGTCTGCCTACATTCTCATAGATGTATGGATTCTAATCCCTGGTTCAGAATGTAAATTGCTAGGAAGAAGGGAGAAATTAGCACAAAGGAGGCAATGCTCATAAATGCAGGATTTTTTAGTTCATGTTGTAATGCCTACTGAGATTCCCAGACAATATGTCACCACCAGTTTTTGGTTATTGTGGTTTATGTCTTAATAGCTAAAAAAATACCATAAGATCTAAACTTTTCTGTATGGTAATATGTGAGAAAAATGCCAAGAAGACTTTTTCTTTCCTATTAGAGCACATACGGTTTTGCTACGTTCAAAGTTGTGTTTTCCATGCTGAATATAATTTTTTTATGAATATAATTCTGATGTAGTGTTTCATTTTATAAGATCAGAATTTATTAGGCTTTAGGAAGTTTCTTCCTAATTCAAATTTTTTTTAATTTAAAAAAATCTAGATTCGTAAGCCTTATTTTTCAAGAGTGAGGGGTTTTCTAATAAGAACTGTGTCTCCCATAAATCTGTGCTTTCTTCCCCAGGCTGATGTGCACTCTTGCACTTTTTCTTTCGTCTCCCCTAGGATCTTTCAAAGATGGTCTGGCTGCCTTGGAGACTTGGAGATCGGATGTCACAATGAGGACTCACACTCGGGGGGCTCCCAGTGTGTTTTTCATATGTCTGCTCTGCTTGGCGGCAGCCCGCACCGCAGATGACAACCCGGAGGTCATGATCCCCTTCACCAACGCCAACTACGACAGCCACCCCATGCTCTACTTCTCCAGGTCGGAGGTGGCGGGGCTCCGGCTCCGCGCCCGCGGCTCCCACGAGCACATCGCGGCCAGGCTCACCGAGGCGGTGCACACTATGCTGTCCAGCCCCTTGGAGTACCTCCCGCCCTGGGACCCCAAGGACTACAGCGCCCGCTGGAACGAAATCTACGGGAACAACCTGGGCGCCCTGGCGATGTTCTGCGTGCTGTATCCTGACAACTTGGAAGCCCGGGACATGGCCAGAGACTACATGGAGAGGATGGCAGCGCAGCCTAGTTGGTAGATTTTTGTCTTTTTCTTCTTTGTGTATTCGCTTTGGCGTTGAAAGAAATGAGTTCATACGCAGATGAAACCCCAGAGGTCAGGTGTGGCGCTGGGCTTTCTGTGTGCCTGTGTGGCTGAGGGGGTGGCTCGTCGTTCGTGTTGTCTGTGGCTTGTGAGTGGCCCACAGGGTCAGGAGACGTGATCATTTCCACGTTTCAGGGGAGAAGAAAGATGTCTGCATGCAGCTTACCCAAAGAGAAGGTAATTCGCGGAAGTGAGTCAGCAGTGTCACATGCTGATTGTTGAGAAGTCTTCCCAGCTTTAAGTGACCTGCATGGCATGTACAGTGACGTGTCACTTACTGATGGAGACACGTGCTGAGAAACACATCTGTAGATGACTTCATCTTTGGGTAAATGTCATGAAGTGTACTTGAACTAACCTAGATAGTATAGCCTGTTACACTTGGCGTTAATAAATCAATAAACAGGAAATAACAAACAGGAAACGTGAGCTACTATTGCCATAGCATGGTGCATGTTCTGTAGTACATCTTTTTAACAAGTACCAGGAATGTGCTCTACAATAACATCAAAAAGCATAGTGTAATAAAACATACATTAGTAACAAAGTTTATTGTCATTGTCAAGTATTGTATAACGTACGTAATTTTACGTACTACGGTTTTATATGGCTGGAAGAGGAGTCGGTTTGTTTACACCAGCACCAGTGCAAGTGTGAGTCATGAGTGTGTTGTAAGGAACTCTTCACCTCAACTGCAGTTCTGCAGGACCAACATCCCAAATGTGTGTGGTCCTGTGCTGACCGTAAACCGTTACGTAGTGCATAACTGTGTTCCCATTTTGACTGACCCCCTTCAGGGGTTAAAGGTTTTTGCCAGCAAGAAATTTCACTCCATTAAGATTTATTCGCCCTCTGCGACACTAAGGAACCAAAAGCCGATGTGATGGGCAGGATTGACTGGCAGTTTCTACACAAGATTCTATCCAGTTAACCAGCAGATTGTCCAATCCTATAGGAGAACCAGCGTTGCAATGTAATTGTGTGAAGGATTCTAATTATGTAATAGTTTATTTTCAGAAAGGTTCAGAAACAAACTTCCTGTCCCTGTTTGCTTACCTTCAGTTTGTTTTATTTGTTTATAATTAATGCCTCCATAAAGATATGGGTTAAATTGACCAAACTGGGGACTCTACAGGTGTTTCAGTTTTAAAATTGTGTAAGCTGCCGCTTTTCATAGGAGTGGAGAGAGCTCCTTGTTAAATGCTAGGAAAAAATTGGTGGGTGCATTTAATTCTTTGATAAGTTGCATCTTACATGAATTACAAATCACAGAGGTGAGGAAGGGTGATTTGCCAGTCCTCTGCAATTTCTTAATGAATAAGAACGTAGATGAATCAGCATTGAATTAGGATTATTTTTAAGTATATGTAGTCATTTCGAAACTTACAATGTTAGGCTTGAAAGGAACCTTTTATTTGGTTTTTTATGAATACAGGGTTTAGATATGTATGTAGTTTGACTGTGACTCATATTAATTAAACTTACTCTATACCTGATGCCAAGAAAGAAAATTAAAGATTGTGGAAACTCACGTAATATTTGAACAAGACTATAGTACCAAAAGTTACAATAATTCAAAATGGTAAATATATTTATGTTATTTTGGGAGAAAAAACCTCAAGGTTTATAACCTCATGTACTTTCCTCTTTCCATTTTTGTTTTACATAAGTGGATTTTGGCACATTAACATACTGACAGAAAAGTGCTGAGAGATACTGTGAAAAGCTATCTGTCACATAAGACTAGCAGACTGTGAGATACCTTTGTAAATAAATGGTGATCTGAACACAAAACCAATTGTATTTTAAGAATTACACGAGACCAGTGCAATTTGATTATGTAAAACATTCAGGTGATGAATACGAATGAGTAACTCCTTCCATTAGAGAAGATTAGGCTTCTCTGATAAAAATAGGTACCTGTGAGTAAAATTTTAATTTTCATGTAATTCTTAGAAGTTCACATTCATTAGTCATTAGAGGTATGCAGACATTTACTAGAGGAAAAGCGCAGAGTAGATAAAATTCTGGCCAGCTGTGTATAGCTCTCTATGGCTTAACAGTTGACTTCTTTCTCTTGAATTCCAAGAAGCTGAAGTTTAGAAATTCAGGGTTTGCCTTTACATCTGATTCTAGTTCCAGAAATGATCAGGAATAAGCAATTGATCTATTCGAACATTTAGACAGTACTTTTTAGTGATTTTGTGGGAATTTTAACTTTCAAAAAACAGCCACAACTCCTCAACTCTTAAACATTCATTTTAGATTTGTGGTTGAAGATAATCACTTTTTGACAAACCGGTTAACAGTTTTGCAGGTCAGCTTCCTCTGTTTAAATTGTTCCATTAAATCATATGTCCTCACTATTTGCAAAAAAATGTGTTGTGCGAATTGTCATGTCAGGCTATCATTCACCTGTAATTCATTTCAGAAAAGAAGACTGGTTCCCATTTATAAAAGAGATCAACAATTTATACCGAAATTAAAACCCTACAGTCCCTTTATCAGCCTGACTATATTTGCTGTTTTCCTTGAAGAATAAGTTTTATTGTTATGAATCCAGTGATTCAATTGTGTTCATTTACATACCGGGGATTTAACGAAGAATTGGCCTAGTAATTTTAGAATTTGTGCCCAGGGTAAAGAATGCACACGTTGGGTATTGCAAACCTAAGCTGGGGATATTGCTTTTGCTCACAATTGAGTACAAAGATAATTCAGAGAAATTTTGTTAGTTTCTATTCATGGTGCAAACAATTGTACCCTCTCGTACTCTTGTGTGGTGGAAAATTACCAACTCTGGAGTTACACTACCTGCATTTGGATCTTCCACTCTTCAGCTCTGTTACCTCAGATTTATTTTCTTAGTTTGTCCGAGCTGCATAACATTGATAGAGGATTAAGTGCAGTAATCAGTGTATTCAACAAAGTTCCAATCACACAGTAAGCCCTGAGTCTCACAGAGTGCGGTGATGATCATGTTTTCATTTTACTATTTGGCTTATGACCTGGTGTATGGCAGTTCTAAGGAAATGCTGTTAATTTGGAGATTTTGTCACTTTCAGTCAAAGAGCTCTCAAAACTAGAACGTATGATTAACTCATAAAATGTTCCTCTGGGCTTTGTTCCATCAAAACTGAGTGATGTGCCCCTCTCTGCCCCTTTTTAAGCCACACAGAAACACCAGTAAGGAAGCCTGGTATTTAGTATGCACGCTCACAAATTCGTTAATGTGATTCATTTCATTGAGTAGTGTAAGTAAGGATTTTAAAAGGTCTCATCTACAGACTCAACAGTTTGGGCCATTGTAAAATCAAAAGTTCAGTGGAAAATATCATGTATTGTTTTCACTCTTTTACTATAAAGTAGGAAAGTCATTAAAAAGATGGATGGTGGTGGTGGCAGCTGAGAAATAATGGCTGCCTCGTCACTGTGTATATTTCTGCGCCCCAGATGATTGGAGACTGTGGAAAGGTGAGACTTACCTAGCCATATCAGTCTGTAAGTGTGTCTTAAACTTTCAGTTTAAAACTTTCAATTCTAAAACTCAAATGTAACAATATTCTTTTAACCCAATATAATGAATTATTTCTGTATCACCAATATCTTTGTTTCTACCTTTTTTTCTGTCCCTGTAGCTCTTATAGTCTATTTGTTCTCTCAAGAGCTTAAGCTGTAAGGTAAGAAAATAGGAAAAACAATGTTTAGTAGAGATTTTTTTTTTAAGTTTTTAGGATGACTTTTTGGAATCAGCACAATTATTATTGTTATTCTACTTTCTGATTTCCTAAAAATGTCATAATATGCATTGACTTTTATTTTCTTTTTTGTGCTTATTTCTACCGTCCTCCACCACAGAGGAGGGAAACATAGAGTGCAAAATTTGAATCAGAAATAGCAGAAAACAGGCTGACGATATCAACCAAAGAGTGAAATAGTTGCTAAAATAACTCTCTACATCATGGGTGTTAACAAGTAGGCTCTGAGATATTTTGTTTTCTACTGTTTGTTTGTTTGGTGCAGGGGTTTTTTGGTGGTGTTTTGTTTTGCCTTGTTTTGTTTACAACAAATGAGGGTAAACTTCCTCAGTTTTGAAGTTTAACAGTATCCATGAGATACTGATAACAAACAGGTTACTTACTCTGTAAAAGAAATACTACTTTTGGCCCTGGGATCCCACAGAGATTTCTCCTGAGGTTTTCATGACGATCCCTCAGTGTTCTTACCAATGCCATTGCAGCGATCTATGGTGAATTGCGCGGTACTGTTTTTACCCTGACCAGCCTAAAGGGACCACGGTGCCTGTTTGAGCATGCGCATATCCCCTAGGGGTTGCCAAGCAAATTTCATTAACCTGCATGAGGCAAGGCTGGGAATGGAAGAGATGGACTTAAGGTTAGTACAAGGCACTTTTTAAAAGATCTAGCCTAGCTTAATTCTTCACTAGAATTTTGGACATGTGAAAAAGACAATTACGTGGCCGCAGGTCCATCGGGCAGTGCCCCATCCATCGTGTACCTCTGCCACATTCTGGGCTGATGGGTCACTGTAGGCTTATCATCATACTTCTCAGTGGATTCTTAGGATGATCTTCTAGAGCTAAACAAAACAAAAAAGGCCCAGTCAATATTGGAACAACTCTGCAAATCTGCAATCAGTTAAGAAAGATGTAATTAAGTTTACTATATTTCACTTAATCATGTGGGGTGATGAGTGGTTTGTAACAAGATTTGTCAAAGCCCCGAGTTGACAGAGTCACACTGTGTATTTCTAAGTAACAAGGTTTTGTTCTGAGGGCTTCGCTCTTCAATTGTAAGCCTGGGTGAGCAAGCCTGCCTCAGCGTCTCTGGAAGCCTGTCTGTCTGTACAGCGCTTGCATGTTGAGCCTCCCTGTAATTAACCACGTGTCCTTCTGGTGATTCCTTCCTCTGCCAAGTGTGCTTGGTCAGGATGGTCCTTGATCTGTGAGATGCAGATGATTCCAACGTTGTCCCAAGGATGAAGGGAAGCAGAGCATGCGAGTAAATCTCTTAGCAGTTTTCCTAAAAAGTTTATTATCGTTTCACAGAAACAGGTGTGAAGATGCAGTTTTATTCTTTTATCTTTTTTTTGACACACAGTATTCCATTTTACCTAGTGGAGTTGGATCCCTTTTAGCTTTGCATTTTTCAAAAGTATTTGTTGTGAATCATTCTTTCTCCAATTCTTCATAGTATTTTTAGTTATCATCAGACAGAAAATAAATCACAGAGGAAAGAAATTACTTCACTTTTGCGTCGGAGCCAGTTGGCTGCAGGAAATCAGGAGAACTGGGGAGGGAAACAAAGTGGAACTTTCGGACAGAGAAGTAATTGTATTTCTTTTTTCCTGCAACAGACTGGGTATTAAATCCTTGCCTGTGGTGACATCCGAGGGTAGATGTGTGAAATAAAGTAAAATAATAGTAAGAGGGAAAAAGAGAAAACTTTTGTCACATTGAAATGAAGCGGTTGGTTTCAGTTTTGCAGGTCTGTGAAGTAGACAGTGAGTGGGCTTCCCCTTCTCAGCCTTTTCTGTGAGTTCTGAACAGCTGTTTCTCAGGCTTTTTGCTTCTCTAAACTGCAAGTTAAAGCTGAGACTCTAAAGGGAAGGATGTAGCCGGGCCCTAGCACCATGAGTAAAACGATCAGATTTTCCTCTCGTGACCTGTGGTGAGGGTGGGAGGCTGAGCCCAGAAAGCGTCTGGAAGCCATTAATGAGAACTCCGGGCTGGGGAGACCCCGCCCCCAGTTCCTCTAGTTTTCCCTCATTCAGGGTGTTCCTTTCTTTTATCCCTCCCTCTCACCCTCTCTCTTCCTGTTGCTCTGTTCTTTTCATTCTGTGACCTACAGAAAACTCTCCTAGTTTACCTGGCTTTAGATTCTTACAAACGGCAGAGAAAAATCACTGATGACCGCAAGCCTTTGACCCTGATCGGATTCTTTGCAGTTTACAGAGACGGGCATATTACAGAAACAAGGCCATTGGGAGTTTCCTTCTTCCAGGCCATTTCAAAGGCAGGTCACCAGATCACTACAAATGGATTCTTGGGCAAGAATTGAGGTGAGCAGACCTGTGGCAGGAGGAAACCTGTGGAGAGGCGCTGAGGGCGAGGTGAAGGCAGGTGTGCAGGTGCGCTGCGTGTGCATCTAGAATATTAGTGAACAGTTGTGTCATAAATCAGTGCACACCGCACAGCATGCTCAGCCAACCAGCATTCTGCTTGCACAACTAAATTAAACCCTAAATCCTTCTGCGTCTATTTCAAATGCAAGGGATGATAAAGTTGTTCTAATAATGCTTTTTCAGCAAGTGCTTTAAGATATTTTAATGGCAACTGTACTCATACACAACTGAAAAGAAATTCAAAATTAATTTGTTTTTGGCAGACTCTGTGGTTCGATCCTGAGATTCAATGCCAACTTGCTTCTGAGTGACTTGCTCAGTTGTTGCCTTTTAAAATGCAGCACAGTCTTGCAGGGTTGCCAGAGGGAGCTGTGCTCAAGGCCAGAAGACCCCTCCTCTCTCTCTTAACAGGGTCCAAGTCAGTGCCCCTCACCTGATACACACAAATCCATGTACTGCAAATGCAAAGTTCCACACTGGCTTTATAACCTGACAAGTATGGTGTTTGGATTTTGTGCATTCCTAGCTCTGTATCTTGAGGGAAAATGTTAGTTGGTAAGTGCTGCACATAGGTGTATTTATAATCCATTTCTGGGATGCTTTATAATAATTTTAAAAAGTTGACTTTATACCACTTAAGATAGTCTTGTTGACACCACATTCTTGAAATGATATATAGATATTTATGGCAATCGAGTGTAGTAACGGCATGAGTCTGAACACAGGCACTCTCCTGCAGTCGGCTAGTTCATTTGACCTTAGGTCGCCTTTTTCTTGTCTGTCTCCTTCTACCAAGTCAGTTACGGGGACATAATTTTAGTCATGCTTCACACTGCCTGTCTCATCCCTGCTTCCTTTCTAATGTTAGCACACTGGGTTTGGACAGCAAGAGGAGACAGAGAACCAGATCATTTCTTGGGGCCCATGAGCCTCTGGTTTAGAAAGCTTTGAGATGGCCCAAAGGGGAAAAGAGAAACTGGTGGTTAGAAGATTACAGTCTGAGTCTAGGATGGGAATGAAGACTACACTTCAAACAGAGTGGAATGAATTTAAGTGAGGAAGAATGAATTTAAGAGACACCTAGGACAGCAAGTGTCTAAAGGTTACTGGCTCCAGGACACTGTCTCAAAGTGTGATCTTTCAGCATCTAGAGTGTCCTTAAAAGACAGATTCCAGGGATCCTCCTTCCTACAGAGTAGCTGAATCCCATTCTCCTACAGGAATCCCAGGGACTTTTAACAATTTCCTGGGTGAGGTACACTGGAACTTAAATTACAAGAGCAGGGGTGGCTGGGGAGATAGCTGGGTGGCATAAGTGCCTGCCTGGTAAGCACAAAGTTGTGAGTTTGATTCCCAGTACCAAAAAAAAAAAAAAAAAAAAAAAAAAAAAAAAATGGGGACGAGATGAAGGGTGAGGGCTTGTGGGGATCCCTGGGGCAGATACTTAGTGCTTATGATTTTTAGGACCTCCTGATCATCTCCTCTGCATCTTACCAGCTCATCGTCTTCCATTCTGATGTGTTCTGGAGCTTTTGTGTTGCCGCGCTGTTCTCCCCCTCCTTTTTTCTCTGCCGCTGCTACTTTGAATGCATTTTGCTCTTGCTGGTTCTTTCACTGTTGAATATGGGTGAGCATTTCAGGAAAATGTGTTTCCAAGAGGTTAAAAAAAAAAATCAGCCTGTTGTGATCTTCTCCACAAAACACGCCCTCCTCCAGAGCTTACGGGTTTTCTGGGCCTTTTTTTCTAGAAGGTTTGTGATTTTATTGTTTTCAGGGCTGTCACCCTCAGATTGGCGGGGCCCACTTAGACTTCTTGTCCTGGGGTTTTCAGTTCCATCTTGAGTCTGACCCGCCCTGCGCTGCCCTTTCATTCTGCAGAGATCTGCGACTCATTTACACTAACTTCTCCCTCTGTTGCGTTTTTCCATCACCCAGTGGCATTTTTTATTTAGCTCATCAGTGTTTAGCAGTCAGTGGGGTGGCGACCTGATCTGACCGTGTCTTTGCAATGCAGCCCCAAAGAAACCTCTTTTCCAGGTCCCCACCAGAATTTTCCTGGTTCCCACCCCTACCCTGCCAGTGGGATTCAGCAGCTCTAAAGCAGCCAGGTAAATTCTTAAAGTGTGCTTTGCTGCGCTGTAAGTTTTGGGTCATTCCCCCACCTCAGGCGGTAGGAGGTGCTATGCAATTGGGATTTTAAAGGCAAAGGCAAAGGCTGTGGAACCAGCCTGCCCAGGTTCTGACTCCATGAACAGGCTGTGTGTCACTGAGCGTGTTGTGTGCCCTATGGCTCAGTTTCCTCATCTGAAAGCTGGACAGAAATACACTCACCTCCTAGTGTTGTTCAGAGGATTAAATGAGTTAATAAAACACCATGTGGCATAAAATGTTAGGTGGTGTCAGCTTTATCACTTTGCCTATATTTTGCCTTCTTAGAACTCAATGACACAAAGGCAATTTTCATTTTTAAGTAAATGTAGGTATTTTATATATGCATATGTTCGTTATTAAATGTTTATTAAATGTTGTATTAAATGTTTTGGACATTTTGGTAAATATTGGGTATACACGAATTTGAGGGCAGTTATACCTTTTTGTTCTCAAGGGTTCTTGGCCTGAGAGGATAGAACCTACTGCCCAGTATCAGTGCAGGCAGTAAATGCTGTGGTCAGCAAGTGGGCACGGCGTGTACCGGGAAGACGTAGGCATTCTCGGAAGCAGAAAGTTGCGTGCTCCATACCGAAGCATTGGAAAAGACTGCGGCAGAGGTCTGAAGAACAGAGGCAGTCAGCCAGCCAGGAGGTCGAGGAGGGGGCTGTTGGACCGTTTCACGCAGAAATAAGTGACATGCAGAGACCTGATGATGTGAAAGAACAGGGCACTTCTGAGGAACTGAAAATTTAATGTAGGGAAGAGACCTACAGCCCTGAGGTGTGAGCGGAGCCAGCTGTCGTGAGGCCTGCACTGCCCTGCAGAGGAGCTCGGACTTTCCTTACCCACGCCAGGATGCCACTGAAGGACTGGACGGAGCGGTGGCATGATCAGATTTGCGTGTTAATATTTTTACTGTAAAATAATAGAACACTAAAGGAACGAATGTGTAGCCTAGAATTCTAAAACAAGCCCTCTGGCAGCCACATTACAGGTCAGGAAGTACAAGCCATCCCCCAGAATCACTCCGTAGGCCCCAGTCACAACTGTGGCACTCTCTGCTCAGCCTAACAAGTGTGCATGCACGCACGTGTGCGCGCACGCACACACGCACACACACACACACACACACAGACACACACACAGACTACTCTGACTTCTGCAGTCCTCATATCTCTCAGGTTATATCGCTGTGCAGTATAGTGTAGCCCTTGCTTGTATGCACGTGTGTGTGTGCATGTGTGTGTGTGTGTGTGTGTGTGTGTGTTGAGACACTGCCCAGACTGTTCTCAGACTCCTGACCTGAGGTCATCTGCCTGCTTCAGCCTCACTAGTCCTGGCATTGCAAGCCTGGGCTGCTACTTCCGGCTTCATGCTTTACTTATTTTATTTTGCTGTATTTTATTGATTGATGGGTTTTTGGTGCTGTGATTGGAGCCAGGGCTGTGCGAGTACTGGTCTAGCACATGATCACCGAGCTGTCACTTGGGCTCCAGCTGAAAGTCTTTTAAGTGATCAGTTCCCCTTGCTTCCTCTTACTTTCACCATTTCGAGAACCCGGGCCCTTTGCCTGCGTAGCTTCCCACAGTCTGCCGCCATTGAGAGAGTAAGTCCTTCCTTGGATCTTCCTGCAAACTGGCAGCTGGGTGCTAAGGCTTGATCACCTCAGTTCTCAGCACTCACACACAAACGGACCGATTGTCCTCTCATGCAAAGACATACAGTGGCTGGTTTTGTCTTGTGTGGTAGACCCGTACTGTAGTAAGAATGAACGCATGTGAAAGTCACTTGCAGAGATCAACGAGGAAAATGATTTAGGCTTCTGTGTTTATCCAGATGAGAGCCTGAACTAGGAAAGCAGTATTAGGTTCAGTGATAAAGAAACAGCATTCGTTTGACTTGATATTTGTATCTGAGGACCAACGTGACAAAGGGTTTGCTTAATGGGGTTCTGGGGAGATGGTAGGATCTCTCCATGAACTTGTAACACTTGGGGTTTCTGGGGGATGCTAAGAAAGGGCTTTGGAGGGGCTATCTAATGAGTTTGAAGTGCCTGTGGACCCAAAGAAGATACCAGTTCATATTGCTCAAACTTTATTTCTAGAGACTTCCTGTTTGACAGTGGGTGTATTGTGATTCACACACACACAAACGTGCAACACACACACACATTTGTCAACTGAATATCGATACAGTATGCCTTCAAGTACAATATTCATAATTTCTGTTGGTGATAGAAAAATGTACAAGGGAAGTTAAAAAGAAAGTTGAATTAAAACAATTCTACCACAGTAAGTCAATATGGAACAGCCGGAAAAATCAAAGAATACACCAAGGGTCAGTGCAGCACTGTGGGTTTCCACAGATTCTTTGCTGCAGCTGCAGCCAAAAAGAAATCTGCAGTGGTGCCCAGGGCAAGGAGCATCAGATGAGCTCAATGCTACAGCTGCTTCTGCAGCTAAAAAGGAAAAGGGCAAACAGACTCTTCAAGCACAGGCAGTGATTTCACCTTGGGATAACACCATGAATAGTTTCTAGTTCACCCCTGTGATTTACCATTTCAGAGAAAACTCTGTAAGAAAGGAAGAGATAAAAATAAAAAATATGCCCATATAGCTGACATTTTATGTTAACTTCAACTCTTCCTACCCTAATCTGTTGGCTGCAAATTTTAAAAATCACGTGAAGCTCCCAGACTGACTTATGTTCTTTGGAGAGCCTGTTGACATGGGAAAGAGTTTAAGGTATGACTGGTTCCAGTTCTGGTCTTTGCATTCTGCTTCTTTATTATGAGCTGCTGTGAGGTCAGAGGAGATAGGGGAAATGCAATTTTATTCAGCCTTTGCAGTTGGCTTTTATTTTTAATATGTCAGAAAACTTTAGACCTAAAACTTAAGATCCCTCTAGTGCTACAGTTTGGGAAAGTATTCAATGCGTTTCAAAGTTAGTTCACAAATTAGGCTGGTGATTTAATTTAGATTTAGTTTATCCTGTTGTGTGGCAACATGTGAAATACCACAATGCAAAACAGTTTTTAATGTTTCACAAATAAAAGCTGCACATTTGTTTTTCTTATTATTCTATTGCTAAGTCATGTTTTAAGATACTCTTTGGAATTGTGTTCCAGGACATATAACAAATATTACTGGGACAGGGTGCTTCCAATGGCATTATTTTATTTTCTCTCGACTATACGGTGCTTTTAAGCCCCCCCAAAAATTGTTTTGGAGAACAGAGAGATGCTTCTGTTAATTCCACAGCAATAAATTATTTTGGATTCCTAAACTGGCTCTAGGGGCTCATTTCGTGTCTCCGTATCTGTTGCCCGCGCCCCGCCCCTTTCTGCCCAGTTTTGAGCATGGTGTGTTCCCCTAGTTTCCTGGGGCTCTTTCTGCTGGTCCAGCGGCGGGTCTTCTCTTGGTACCTCTCTGCAGAAAGGGGCACCCTTAATTCCGTTCTGTTGAGCCTGCACAGCCCGAGTTGCAGCCTGGAACTTTCCAGTGAAGCAGGTCTGGCCGTGGTCCCCTCTGCCTGTGGGACACAGGTACCTAGTGGGGTGTCACGTTTACCCCTGGAGACAGTAGCATTCAGACCTTTTTGTTTTAAATTTCAGTATTTGTTGATTTGTTTTGGTTAGTGCATGCCACAGAAATTCCAAATATAAAATTAACCAGAACAATACTCTCATTGCTTTGAGACTTTGTATTAGTTGTCATTTTATGTGAAGAGTAGATTTTTTTTTTTTAGGTTTTTCTTAGTACATGGGTGTAGTACATAATGAGTACATGCGTCTTGGGAAGTTCATACATGCACATCATTAAGTCTTTACATCCCCTTCCCTTCCCCCTACCTCCATCTCTTAGTCCCCTCCCCATTTGCAAAAGATCTAGTTTCCCGTTTCCTATTATCTGCCCCTCCCACTTTTTGTTTTGCTCTGTAACTTAATTATACTTTTGGTTTTCTGCATAAGACAAACCACACGATAATGAAATTGTATTTATTCATTTATTGCACTTAACAATATGTTCTTCAAGTGTATCTATTTTCCTACAAATGATTCATGTTTATCCTGTATAGCTCACTAGTATATCTTTTTGAGCAGCGTTGGTTCATTTCAGTTGTCCAATTTTGGTTGAGTCTTTTATTTGGGAAGATTGAATGTTTTCAAGCTCTTCATATAGTCTAGATATTAATATCTGTCCAAGGGATAGCTAGCAAAAAGTTTTCCATTCTACAAGTTGCTGTGGAGAAGCTTTTCAATTTGATATAATTCCATTTGTTGATTCTTGAGGCTCTTGGGCAACTGGGCTTTTGTTCAGAAAGTCTTGCCTATGCCTGTGTCTTCAAGAGTGTTGCTGATTTTTCCCCCCAGCAAATTCAGTGTTTCTCTTAATATTTAGATCTGTGATGCATTTTGATTTTAATTTAGCATATGGTGATAGACAGTGAATCTAGACAGTCTTCTGCATGAAGATGACCTGTGTTCCCAACACCACTTACGGAAGAGGCTATTTTTCTTCCAGGGTGTGTTTTAGGCCTCTCTGTCGAAGCTGACTGTGCCTGGTGTTGTTTGCACAGCCTCTGTTCTGTTCCACGGACCCATGTGCCTGCTTTTGTGGTAGTGCCGTGTTTTCAGTCTCTGCAGCTTGGACATATTGGAATCCAGTATTGTTATATCTCCTACTTTGCTCTTGTTGCCCGGGATCATGTTTGCTATTCTAGGTCTCATCTTGGTTCCACGTGAATTTTAGGCTTGTTTTTTCTAGCTCTTTGAGGCATGCTGGTATTTTGGTTGGCATTGCTTTAAGTCTTTACATCAGATTTGACCATTTTAAGTGTATTGGTTCTGTTTATCCAAGAAGAGGAGCCATATTTCCATTTTTTGACAGGTTCTTCAATCTCCTTTTTAGAGTTCTTTAGTTTTCACTGTAGACACTTCTCACTTCCTTGGTAGGGTTAATGCCTAAGCATTTAATTTTTCATGAGTCTGTTGGGGATAGTATTGTTTTCCTCGTGTCTTTCTCAGGTGGGTTCATTATTGGTGTACAGGAATGTCATTCATTTTAGTGTGTTGATTTTGTATCCTGTTACCTTGCTGAAATTAGCTCTAGGAGTGTTTTGGTGGGTTTAGGGGTCTTCTGTGCAGAGGGTCATGCTGTCTGTGAACAAGGATAGTTTGCCCTCTTTTCCTGTTTGCGTTCCTCCTCTCTCTTTCTCTTGCTGATTGTTCCAGCTGATCTTTTAACACTGAACGGGAGTGATGCGAGTGGATATCCTTGTTTTGGCTCTGATAAACCTTGTGACTGTGACTCATAGTAAGAAATAAAGTTTGCGTCATAACCCAACATATAGAGCCTTTACCTAAATGATAATTTCATAAAACAGCCCTTGCATTTCAGTCCATGCAGTGCTTTGCACTCTTGCTGTTTGTTCTTTCATTCCATTTTAATTAATTTCTATTAAAATTACAGGCCATATATTCATTTCACAAACACCACTCATCTTAAGTGACAATCCCTTCCTCGTGTACCTCTCCTTGATCTCCTGGGAGAGGACTGTACCACTCTTTATTCTAAAATTCTATTTCTGTGTTCTGTAACTGTACCATTCTTTATTCTATAATTCTAGTTTTTAGAGTGTTTGTTCCACAAATCCATTGGAAAGAATCCTTTTTCTTTAAGAAACCAGGTGACTCTGTGATTCATGTTTACATTTTGAGTTTCCTGGATTGAATGGAATCAAGTCTACAGTGCATTATTTCCTCTGGGCACCCAGAATAAAATCAACCATATTCCTTTTAGTGTTTTAAAAACCCAGTCATTATTACCTAAGCAACTGGATTTTGGGGGGGGGGGTACTGGGATTCGAACTCAGGACCTTGTGCTTGCCAGGCAGGTGCTGTGCCACTGAGCTATATCCGCAGCCCATGAGTGGATTTTATGAAGTTTTACATGCAACTTAAGCAGAATCTTTAAAATCATTACTGTAAAAGAAAAATTTTGCTAACACATTATGAAACTGGAATATTGGAGAAATAGTAACCTGAGGGGGCTAAAAGGTAAAATCTCATTTGTGTCCTGTGTTCATGCACTTTCAGGAACACCTCACTTGAGTTAAGTTTCTTAAAATGAGAGCAGAAAGACTTAGTGATTTGTCTAAACTTTTTGCCCCTGTTAGTGTCCCTTGTTTAAAAAAACAAACGTTGTGCCCTGGGTAATTCTTTGCCTGTGTGTTTGAATTTCCCACTTGTTGCGTGTGTTCTGTTAGACTATTAAGGGATTGCTTTGCACGGTGTGTGGAGTACATGGATAATCAGTCTCAAGAGGAGGCTTATTTTAGCAAGGCAAAAGCTTTTGACAACTGAACTGTATTATATACAATTATTTTAGACAGCTAAGCTAGGCAGAAATATTAGGGCTAGGCCTCAAGAGAAGCCAGGACAGAGGTGAGACACATCTCCGCTGTGGCTGGAGGCACATCTGCCAGAGACCAGCCCTCAAGAGGAAGATGAGATGACCAGGCTTGAATCCATCCTCCAAGGACAAACACCAGGCCTAATGAAACCTAGACAGACATCTGCCACCCCAGCGGGTGACCAAGACCTCCGGGCCCGTCCTTTCCTACAAAAATTCTTTGTTCCTTCTCTGCACCCTGTTTCCCAGCTGGATCACTGTTACCTAAACGGCTGGACTTGTATCCTTATTGGTTATCACAGCTCTAACCCGCGTCATACCCGTGGAGGTACTGCCCTGTACAACTTCTCCAAAAAGTGGGTCCCTGGGCAACTCATTCGGGGCTCTTCCTGCTCCTTTGACAGACGCTGTCTGGTCTCTCAATAAGTATTTTGTATTTGTAACCTCTGTGGTTCCTAGAATCCATTCTTTAATTTTTAGGGAACATAAACTCATGTATCAGGTATCTGACAGGTTAGGAGTGACAGTGTTTCCCCTAGGTCATATCTGGAGGTTCTAATAGCACTGATATTACCAACCAGACTTGCACAGTTATGCCAGTCTTACCTAAGTGCTTTCAAACAAGACATTCTTAGCAAGAAGTTTTTAATAGTCAGTCTTAAAGTAACTGCTGTGCCCTTTGGAGTGTGCTGTGGTCCAGATTGCTTCAGGGCTGGCTCTGCTGGATTACTTAGACCCAGTTCTTTCTTTTCTCTCTTCTGTGGGGCGTGTGGGTTCATTTTGCCGGTATGCACAATATGCATCCTAGTTTGGATAGAGAAATTTTACAGTGGTTTCTAAAGAAGATTTCTAAGAGACAAATGTTGAAGGTGTATTCATTCTGCTCTCATGTTTACATAACTTGGCCATACAGTTCATATGCTTAGCTTCATTTGCTCTCCAGTCATAGGTGACCTCTCTTTTGGTAGGAAAAGGGTTTACTCCAAGGAAGTGGAGGGGCCTGTTGGTCTTAGGTCGCTTTCTCACCTTCTTAGCTGCCTTAGAATCCTTTACAGCAGGGAACAGTAGGGGTCTGGTGTACAGTGGAACAGTAGACATGATGTCCCTTCCTGGACCCAGCTCTCTCCCTCTCTTACCTAAGGAGATGAAACTGGACCCGACCTTGTGGTGTCAACATCTGCGTATCCTCTCCAGATGTCTGGCTGAGGAGAGGCTGGGAGCCATTTCTGATCTGGGTCTGAAGAGGTTTGGAGAAGCTGTCAGTTTCTGAGGAGTTTCTCAAAGCTGGGAGAAAGGACCTAACCCACCCTACCAGTAGAACAGGATTGTAGGTTCACTGACTCCTCGTGGAAAAAGTGTTTTCAGCACTAGTCAGTAAGTGGTGTGGGAGGAGTTTTATTAGGCAGAAATTCAAAAGTAGGCAGTTGGTGAAATAGATTGTGGGGCCCTCTACAGAGAGATGATGTTACTTCCTAGAGCTGAGAACATTTTTGCTTTTCTTGAGGGGGCTGGAATTCTCAGGAAAAGGTGACCCACCCCTCACAAGGGTACCGGGCCCCTTTGTGAACTTTCAGCATGTTTTTAGGAATTTTGGGTGTGATGGCTCTGGCCTTGGGGACCTTTGATGGGGTCCCAGAAGTTGCAGTCTTCTTAAAAGTACAATGTTTAAGTTATGATTTCCTTGTCTTCTTTTTGCCTTTTATTTTTTTCTATCCTACCTCAAAGCCAGTTGTCTCCAAGGGAAAAAGTCCAATTTTTAAAGTTCCATGCCATATATATTTTTTGATTTTATTTTTATTTTATTTTGATTTTATTTTTAAAATATTTTTAAAATATTGCTGAGATGATTCTGGTGTTGCCATTGAGATGTCTGATCCCATCCTGGTTTCTGATACTTTGGTGTTTCACCCTGAAGGTTTTAGGGACTTAAAGGGTACTGAGTGTTAGTCTGGGATGGATCTGTTTTCATTCATGTGCTTGGTACCTGATGGATTCTTCTCTCCTGGTCTCATGCCCTATAGTTCTAGGAAGTTTTCCTGCTATATTTGGAATTCTTCCCTTCTTCTTTCCATTTGGTTTTTATTCAGATGTTCAGCCTCTCAGCCCATCCTGATTTCTTTCTTCTCTAGTTATCTCTTCCATTCCCTTGCTTTTCTGTATTTTAGGATTTTTTTTTTAGCTTTCCTCTAACAGTAAGCTTATCTTCTTGCCATCTTTTTTCAATAGCCCATTTTTGTTTGCTTGCTTTGAAATTTTCTTCTACCCATGGAATTTGTTTTTTTCCAAGATCCATTAATCATTTTGTTCATTTGTGTCTCTGCTGTCTGGAATTTCCTCAAATCTCTGATAGTTGTTAACTATTCTTGTATAAGAATGGGGTTTATGTGCATTTCTTTGTTTATTAATATAACAAATTACCACAAACTTCACCGATTTAACATCTGTGGAAGCCTGATGTGAATCTAGTTGGTCTAAAATTATGATGTTTGTTCCTTTGTGAGGCTGCAGGCAGAAGTGTTTTCCTTGCAGGCGTGATCATTCCTTTGCTTGTGCTCTTTCCTCCATCTTCAAAGCCAAATGCTGCATCTCTGATTACTCCTGCATGGTCACCTCTTTCTCTGACCACACCCACGAAGGGTTCTTTGCATTTGAGGCCCTGTGTATGTACTTAGATTGGGCCTAGCTGTATAGTCCAGAATAGTGTCCCAACACAAGGCCCTTAATTACATGCGTAAAATCCTTGCTGCCCTGGAACACACACACACACGCACACACACACATACACACACACGTAGATTCTGGGACAAGGTTGTAGACATTACTCTGCCTACCACATGCTCTGAATGTCTGATCGCCCACTCTGTGGGGGGAGGGGACTTTTGATTACACCGGAAGATTGGTAACAATTGGGCCCAACCTCTAGGAAACACTTGATGTCAGAATATTTGATCTTTACTCTTGGTTGTGCTAGGTCTGAAAGGGATGGCATGTTTTTGATGTTGCATGTTACAAAATTTATCTTGAATATTGAAAGATTATTAAACTCAACTTCAGACAGTTATTATAATTGATGAATTACTGTTAAGTTCCAAACATAATAACTCATTGTTTCTTGTGGTAGCTATTGTGGAATAGCTACCACACTTCATTACCCTGGCTATTGCTGTGTTTGGTTTTTCTGACAATCACATTGACGACTTCCAGCTTGGGTTTCTTATGTGGTCACTGGATGCCTACATAGTCTTGGCTGAGGTGATAACATCAGTAAAGCAGCCCAGCTGAACACTTGAAACATATTTTAAGTTTCACACATAAAAATGTAAAAACACATCACACATATGAAATACTCAGCTACTTTTTCAATAGAAAACAGTCATTTGGATATGCTCGTATGCCCAGTATAAGTGCATTTGTGCCACAGACGCTTTCAAAATTTGGCATTGGAAGTTGACATGTGAGCCTGCGTTTAGTCCTGGTCCTCTGAGCTCTGCCATTCCTCTTAAACAGAAGTCTTATTACCAAGTTTAAATAATTTTATCATGTTTTTCCCCTCTGCTGTGACCTCAAGGTGAATGCCAGCCCATGACACATTCCTTCAGTTAAAAGGAATTATAATTATGAATGTTGTTTGGTGCCAGGTAGATAGATTATGCTTCGGTAGCATTCTTAAATATTTGGAAAATGAGACTTCATCTCAGAGGATTAAACACCGGAATAATGGCATAACAATGCCTTTCCCATTTAATAGCTGGACTCCACATTTTATTCTCATTAACTTGGTATATTAGAGATTGACTCATAATTATCTGCAAATCGTCTAGAATTCTTTTCATTTAAATAAAAAACTGCTTTTACTTTCTGTATTTTATACTGAATTAAATTAAGAGGTAATGCTCTGCTATATTAAACCTAGTGATTTAATGAATATAGAAACATAAAGTGTGGGACAAATGATCTTTTACATTTCAGGCCTGATAAATTACTTTCCCTGAAGATGTCCTAATGTAGAATGAGATGGCCTGGGGATATAGCTCAATGGCACAGCACCTGCCTGGCAAGTGCAAGGTCCTGAGTTTGATTTCCAGTACCAAAAAAATGAAAAAAAAAAAAAAAAAAGTAAATATATAACCAGCTTCCATTTGTCATATTGTTATCTTTCTAGCAGCTGTTGCCATATATAAAAAGTACTTTTGTTCCCAAAGTAGATTCTAAAAAAGGACAGTCCATTATCCATGTCTGTGTGCTCTAAATAAAACCAGACCCTTAAGTGGGAAGGACAGATTTAATCAGTAATAACTATTTTAGTGAGGAAAGGCGTTTAGCGTAAACTAAACTGAACTTTGGTTGTGTCTGCTCCCAAGTTACTAAAAGTAGGATTCTCTCCTCCCACAGACCCGTAAGACAGAGACCCCGTCCTCAAATAGCGGCTGAGGAAAACTATACAGTGTTGTGCAAACTTGACTTCTGTGGCAGGCACTTTGAGGAATGAGAGGACCATTTTGGGGATGTGACCTTGAACTCTTAGAAACTCTATATTATTGTGTTCGTTCCAGTCTTTAGTTAGACAAAACTTTAGTTAGAGGAGAACAGGGCTCAGAGGAACCTGGCTACAGTCTAGTTAAGGAGACGATCACTTAACAGCTTAAAGGGCAGAAGGTTCGAAGCATGCAGCCCGGACCGCTGCTCCAGGGTCCTGAGGTCATCGGAGGGCTGGCGGGAGGGAAGACTTAGGAATCCGGTGCCATTGGTGTCTCCTGCTTCCTCGACCTAGGAGCCATGGCAATGCTTCTCCTCACCAGTAAGAAGTAAAAGAAATTCTCGGTGAAGATTGTTCTGGATTCCGTTGTTGGCTTCACCACTTCATGTAATCATGTGCTCTTAAGCACATTAGTTTCCTATCCAAACTCTTTTCTCCAAATCTGTTAAAATGGGGGTGTAATATGTAATTGAGTTGGGAAGATGAAATAAAGTATGTAAAGGGGTTGGCACATAACTGTACTTCATTAATATGAAGTATCACCTCTCTCTTTCCTTCAAATTATAAACATTGTATTTTTCTTGATATTAGGGATACCAGCCTTAGCCACCTGATCAAATCACTTGAATATGGACAAAAAGCCCGGCCACGGTTTAGCTGAATAAGCTATGTGGGTTACTGGCTTCCCATTCCAAGCTCTTTGAGTCAAGTCTCTCTGTGTCTCAGGCTTACTTTGTTCTTCTTGGCAGATCACTACCAAGGCCCCAGTGTGCCATACAGGCTAGAAACCCACTTCTTTATTTGGCTACACTTTATAGCAGTTACTTGCAGAGTCTGACATATTACTGACATTTAACATTCACAGTTATGATTCACATTAACACGAGAGGAAAAAAGATGAATCACTGCTGTACTACTTGTGTTTTTAAAAGGAGGGGTAACACAGGTCTCATTTATTATTTTTCCAATCATTTGAAGGCACTCGGTTGAAAGTTGAATAACTTTCTCTCAAGTTACTGTCTTGGGAAGGAGACTTTTGGACTAATTTAGAATTAGAAGTAGAATGTACCTTACTGTCGCATAGCTTGGTGGTGTGGCCTAGCGTCCTGTGAACAGTGGGGCTGGCAGACGTGAAGATGGTCTGCTCTGCGCTTTCCTTTCACTATTGTGTCTTGAATTTAAATTTATTATTTTGAAATGAGAAAAAGAAAAGGGATCATTTTAGTTTAGTTTTGCTGCTTTGTCGGAAAGATTTGGCAGATAGTAGAGCCATCTTACTTTTGACCTAACCCCTGCTGAGAATGTATCCGAAGATGGAGACTTTAGGAATTAGGTTTAGATGAGGTCAGAAGAGTGGGTCCCTCACGGTGGGATTCCTGACCTTGTAAGAAGAAAATCCACGCAGTTGTGAAAGGCTGCTGAGCGCACACTGAGACGGAGGCAGCCACCTACGAGCCAGGAAGAGAACTGTCTCTCTGCCTGACCCAGCTGCCGGAACTCAAACATCTGCCTGGCAAAAATAGGACAGCATGGGTTTCTGTTGTTTAAGCTGCCTACTTGGTGGTATTCTGTTCCAGAAGCCCAAGCTAAGGCAGCGTTAACACCATTATAACAATAACATTCTTATAACACTAAATATTATTTTATAGATAATTTTTGTAGACTGTCAAAACTATTTGAAAAATTTTTAAATGGAATCATTTGAATGTTTTAAATTCAGATCTATATAAAAGTAGATACATTGTTACTAGACTTCGTTTTATTAGCTGTTTAGCCAAATAACCTGTGAAGTTTTAGGAATATATACTTCTTGGGTTGCTTGGTTGCTGTTTTATTCTCTGCATAATAGATCAGGAAGCATTTATAATAATGGAAGAAGTCTATCAATATAATGTTAATATAAGGCTTTAGGTTTGTAAGACTGCTAATTTTTGGGGAGATACTTATGTCTCTTTGCTCCCTTTTATGGTTACACTTTAGTTCATGGAAATTGCACTTCTTTTAAAGAGATATGTCTTGCCCTTTTTACCCTTTTACTCTTGTTGCTTGTGGCCACCATAAATGGCTGCATCTTAGCCACGTCACCCTGCCTTGGATACAGCTGATTATGGACTGAAACCTCCAAAAACTGTAAGCTAAATAAACCTTTCCTTCCTTCCTTTTGGGCATCAGGTATTTTGTCTCAGCAACGAGAGAAAAGTAACCGAGACAGAATTGGATACCAGTGGAGTGGGGTCATTGCTCTGATTGTACCTGACCACGTGGTTCAGGAACCTTGGGAACAGCTTATGGAAGAATTTGGAGAGGTTTGGAGATGTTGCCTCAAAGAGTGGTGCTAGAACACGTTAGGCTGTGTGGGGGATTCTGGTCAGAGCTCAGAAGACCAGAAAGCCAGCAAAGACCAGGCTCAGGTGGTTTCTTCTGGGAAAAAGGACTGCATTGGTTGTTAGACTCCAGATGATGTGTGTTATGACTTAGCAGAAAGTTTGTCTTCATTTTGCTTGTGTCCAGAGACTTTGCCTGAGACTAAGAGTGGCAGATGAATTAATCTGGCAGAATAAATTTCTAGGCAGTCAAATGTTGAGGCAGTGGTATGGCTATTGTTGGGGGCTTTTAGCCAGATTTATGTTGGGAGTCAAGAGCACAGAGCCCAGCAGGATGATTTCAAACATTGTGAGTTTGGCTAGAAAGGAAGCTCCAGTAAAGCTGTGAACTGTAAAGATAGAGCTGAGATCTCGATTGCTGAAAAGGAAAAAAAAAAATAAAGATAAAAAAGACAGCCTGGGAGCATCATGGGAAGTGGCAGGCACCCACACTTTGCAGCCTAAAAAACTACAAAAGTAACAGACTCTGGTTTGAGGACAAAGCCACGGAGTGTCATGTTCGGGAATGGTGGTGGAGGGCACGTGAGATTCCAAAGTGGTGGCAGCTGCACCAGATTCCAGAATGGAGGTGATAGAGAAGCTGTTCCTCACAATCATGTTCAGAGAGCTCAGTGACCCAGGCACTCAACCCTACAGCCAAGAGAGAGATGCCGGGCTACTGCTCCAGCTGGCAGTGGGCTTTGGTAGTGTCCACGTGGTGCTGGTTTTAAGCTCATGCAGAATGTACAAGTTCTGAGGTTAAGGCAGCTCCACCCCAATTTCACAGAGCCTGGGAGGCCAGGCAGTGTGCCCCTGAGAGGGCAGTGTGTGAAACTGTGAGTGTGAAGCTAAAGGTGCAGTGGAGAACCCACAAGTTTGGAAAAGCCAGGAGTGTGGATCATCTAAGGAAAGCCACAAGGATTGAGCAGAGTGGGCCTAAGAAAGAAGCCCTTGGAGCTACAACCACCAGAAGTGTCGTGGGGGTAGAGTCATTCAAGCCTTTTGGAGCTCATAGCCAGACTGCTTCAGATGCTGGGATGGAACTCCGGGACCTAATGTTTGCCCTGCTGGATTTTGGACGTGCTTTGGACCCATTCCTTTGTATTCCCGTTTGTACCCTTTGGAATGAAAATGTTTATCTTGTGCCATTGTATATTGGAAGTGTTTAACTTTGTTTTCATTGGTATAAGGGCTTGCAGCTAAGAGTTTGCCTTAGATCTTGGAGAAGACATGGGAGCTGGATTTTTGGGCAATGCTGAAATGATTAGGGCGTTGGCAGCTCTTGGAGATGGACTAAATGTCTTTTGCATAAAGGATGTGCATGAGTCTTTGGGGGCCAGGGGTGGAATATTGTGGTTTGTTTAAATGTCCCCCCAGAGCCTCATGCAGTTGTGGAAGCAGCTGAATCTAGCATTCGTGATTGGTTTGTTGTCTAGTGCTGGGATTGGCTGTGTGAGTGCTGCACCCGCCCAGGGGCAGGTAGGCCACATACAATATAGGGGAGGGAAGGAGCCATGCTTTGCCCTTTTTACCTTGTTCACTTGTTGCTTGTGGCCGCCATGAATGGCCGCCCCTCAGCCACACCACCCTGCCTTGGAGCCAGCTGAGTATGAACTGAAACTTCCAAAAACTGTAAGCTAAATAGACCTTTCCTTCCCTAATTTTGGGTGTCAGGTATTTTGTCTCAGCAATGAGAGAAAGGTAACCAAGACAGTTGTCTACTGTTTTATTCTTAATAGATCAGGAAGCATTTATAATAATGGAAGAAGTCTATCAATTTAATATTGTTATAAAGCTTTGGGTTTATAAGACTGCTAATTTTTGGAAAGATATTTATGCCTCTTTTCTTCCTTTTATAGTTACAGTTTAGTTCATGGAAATTGCACTTCTTTATGGCTTTCCCTACCAACATCCTCCCCTCCAAGCCAAGAAATTAATAGTCATTTTCTATATTCAGATCAGTGTATTTCACATAAATTCACATTTGAAAATATTTTAAGTAAGCTTTCAAACTTCAGACTTAAAAAGTTGTTCAACTTTTGTACTGCTTAAAAAAATTAAGCAGTACAAAAGTTAAGCAGTACAAAATATTCCTTGATTTGGGTTATATCTAGTGAAATTTACCACATTAAATATGAAAACAAATATTTATTGATTTATATTTATGCTACTAAAATAGTAAGAGCATCCAAAATAACATTTTTAGGAATACCTATTTTGAAAACAAAAAAGTACTTTAGGGACAGAAAGGTGTTTTACATTTTTATAAAACCTGCATGTCTGCTTCTATATTTGGCTTGTTGTAATCTGTTGTTTTGGTTAATGTACATGAGGAAAATCACAACTTCACATACATGTGTGACTGAAAAAGGAGTATTTTAAGAATATTTTTAGGGGAGCCGGGGATTTAGCTCAGTGGCATAAGTGCCTGCCTGACAAGTGTGAGATGTTGAGTTTTTTTTTAGGTAACTATGGTTATCTCTCTTTGACTGTACACTAAACCTAGACCAATGGTAGCACTGTACAAGTTAGTTGCAGTGGGAAATCTCAAACCATGTTAATGAATTTTCCATATTCTTTTACATCAAAGTCCACTGTAGGAAAATGAACTCACCTGGACACTGCAATGCGAAATGAAATAAATCAGGCACACAAGCGTAAATGTCTCATGGTTTCTCTTGAGTGAGGAATCCAAATAAAGGACAAACAATGAGCAAAACAGAAGATAGATAATAGTAAGTAGGAAGGTAGCTCTTTTTCAAATAGGAAATGGATCAAGAGTTGGAGGCTGGGGGAAGGAGGGAGGGAAGGAGAAGGGATAAAAAGAACTGAGATGCGTTATGTCCATGTGCCAAATTCACTCTAGGAGTGTAAACATTACGTACTACAAACGTGCTAATAAAAACTGGAAAAATGTGTTGGTATATTTTGCACTCAGAGTGACTTCTGCATAAACGGTTGTGTAACACCATGCATTTGTGATTCTGAATGTTTGTTGACAAGTTATTAAAGTCTTCCAAATGTTGACACATCTCGCCATACAGTCTAAGAGCAGCTTGTTGATATTCTGATTTAACCAAGAAGTGTGTAGGTGCATTGCATTGAGAGCTGAGCCAGCTGCTCTTTTGTAGCTGTAATTATGCAATGTTAATAACAGTATGTAAATAGATGAAGTGTGAGTTCAAAAAGAAAAAGAATTGATGCTTCTAAGTCCAACTTAAGTGCTTTGGAAAAACCTAATGTAAAAATTGCTATTACTGAAGTGTGATTGAGACTTATAAAAGATGAAGAGAAAACTCTTTAAAAAAATCTGCATTCCTTCACAAATATCTTTAGTTTCGTTCTATATTCTGGAGAAAGCAAAGCTGGAAATTGTGCAGATGTGTTTAATGTCTTGGGTTTTTAACGAAACGACTCCCCGCTTCACTGGCTTTTTCAGTGAATTGGTCAAGTTCTGGTTCGTATCATGTTGACTAAGGTAGTTTTTCTGCTTTTACCTGTGGGCTAGGAGCAGATTTCTGTGATTCTCATAACTCTTGAGAGTGGTCTCTTCCACTGCTACACATGGTTTCTAAAGCAGGGTAAGACTGTATTTGCAAAGATTTAGAAACCCCTTCAGAACTATAGCTACTATTACAGGTTAGTTTTTATGGTAATGGCAAGAACCTAAAGGTGCCAGAAACATTTTTCACTTGCGTGCTGAAGTACAGAAATTTTCATAAGCCTTTGGATAGTATTTCATGAAGCCTGAGCTTTACGTTAAATGTTCTATTATCTATAACAATAAGCCACTGGTTATTTAAATGTGTGTGGGTTTAGTAATAATTACTAAATTTAATCACTGATAGCAGCTATGACTAGGTATGTAGATTGTCACCTCTAGATAACCACGACACAGTATAGTGACCCAGGACTAGACACAAATAACTTGGCTTCCGTCTGTCTCACCATTTATAAGTCTGAGAAACACGTTTCCAATTCCCCGGCCCAGTGTATGCGGTTTGAGTTGTTTCTCCCTTAGAAGTAGGGAATTAATTCACATTCTCACTCTCAGCTGACAAGCAGTATGTACAGCAGCAAGGTGACTTGCTTGTTCTGTAACAAAATGGTGTAGAAATGCATCAATCTCAGGTTTTTTAATAGCGGATTCTATCACCAGGGCGGCAGCCTACCGAGCACTGTAATTATTTCTAAATGCAAAGGTTTCCCTCCACATTCCTGACCTCTTAATGACCACATAATCATTGTCCATAGCATTGCTTGGTTTTATAGGTTTGTCCCTTCGTTTTTCTCTTTCTTTCCAAAAATATGTGTAGAAACTGTTCTCAGTGGGAAATCTAGTTTTGCATGCAACAGAGGATAGACACCTCCTCTCCTCGTAGGATTTAAATTCTAACAAGGCAGCAGTCCCCTGCCACTTGTCAGGTTTAGTGTAGGAGGGCTCCCTCCTGCGTGCTGAGCACCCCTGCGCATACCGTACTATAGCACAGGCCCTGTTAAAGACTTGCCTTGTGTTCCTGGTAAAACAGATTCCAGTAAGAAACACATACTGGATACATACATGCACATGTACTTACTAAAGGGATTGGAAAGGCGAGGAAGATGGTAAAATATTGTTGGAGGATTTGTTGAAATTCTCACAGGGCAACTAGGGAAGGCCCCACCAAGGTGGTATTAGTAGTATAAATGTCTAAAGCAAGAATGTAGTCTGGAAGAGGTGCTCAGAATATTTTAAAACTATTCTGTACCTAGGGTCTGTGGGGTTCATTTGATGGGAAATGCTGCATTTTAATTTACAGTAATTCCAACTAACACTTAGCATGCCTTGCTATCAAGAATAGAAATAATCAACATCAATAATGTTGAGAGAACCTGTAATTTGGTTACAGATAGGTCATTGTGTGGATATTTCCATGTTGCATTTCAGTTGTTGCAAACATCTCAAAACTTATCAATTAGGATCGTAACCTCACTACTAAATATTAGTACTCAATACCTAAATAAAGGGCCTACATTATTATTTTGAAAAATATATACGTTGATAATTATGTTTCAAAATATGGCTTCCCCTGTATGTCTATGTTTTATGTCTTGTGAATTTTAAAGCATTCTGAGAAAGAGGGTGGGGGTTCTCTGATTGCCCAAATGTAGGGCGTGGAGCTTAATCCCTAGCTGATGGGTTTCTTCCGGCTGCCCAGCGCTGCGCATCCTTCCTTTGTTTCCCTGTCTTAGAGATCACGCAAAAACATCCTGAACAGATGAGCAGGGTTTTCCAGATAATTCTTTACAGTTCTGATTGTGCAGGATCCTTTTTCACTTCCTGTTTAATGTAGGCCACACACTATGAAAATATTTGCAGAATAATATAGTACTTCACAGAGGATTAGCTTTCAGGAGTCTCCAGAAGGTGTTTGAAAAACCTGGAAGAATATGCAGTTCATTTTATGGTGAAGAATGAGATAGAAGAATTCTGAGGTAGAATCAGATTCTGCTCACTTAAATCAGCCTTTTTGACCCTGGTGTCGACCAGTAGGTCTGTCTAGACTGAGACAGCATGGACTTAGATGTCCCATTAATTAAGGATAGGATAGGAGACCGTAACTACAAGAAGGGCTGGGCACTGGGTGGGGAGGACTCCAGGGAATTTTGCCATTACGCACCCTGTGCTATAAATCTCTTCGAATATTTCCTACTGCCTTTTCATCAAGAATACAATTCAAAAGTAAAAATCCTTAAAAATCTCACTGTTGCCCAAAGCCTAGAGGAGGAAAGTGCTAACTGTAATCTTCACGTGAGGCCAACTTCTGTTTGGGTCTAATGGGGAGGAACACTGCTTTGGGGTCCTGTTGGGTGATGTCATCCTTTGTGCCCTGGAGGTCTCAGGAGTGGGTGCGTCCTAAAGCTGACAAAAGCTGTGAGTCCTGATGCAGTTGCTGATGTGGTTTATTCATCTCTGCAGGCTGGTGAAAGATGCTCCTTGGGACGAAGTCCCCCTGGCACACTCCCTGGTGGGTTTTGCCACTGCTTATGACTTCTTATACAACTACCTGAGCAAGATGCAGCAGGAGAGGTTTCTTGAAGTGATTGCCAATGCCTCGGGATACATGTATGAGACGTCATACAGGAGAGGATGGGGCTTTCAATACCTGCACAATCATCAGCCCACCAATTGCATGGCTCTGCTCACAGGAAGTCTCATTCTGATGAATCAAGGTGCGTGTGATCACCGTGCATCCAGGGCAAGACCGTGTCCGTCACGGCGTGCTGTGTGCAAAAGCGTTTCTGATACATGTGCACACTGGGATCCTAACCGAGCCCACGAGATGACGTGAGACCAGGATGCCTCTTAGCTAATTAAAGGACGTTACTTTCTCAGTGTCATGTTCTATTAGCCTGCATGTTACTTACTTGCAGCCTAGACGGTCCAGGCCGTATCCTTACAGCACGAGGTCAGTGATGGGTATTTATTTTTCTAGAGAATTTTGGCTGTGAAAACAGCCAGCCTGGGATACGAGAAGCCCAAAATACATATATAAGGAGCAAAATAAAGATACTAGGAAGTATCAAAAGTGAAGGGGACCAAGAAAAGAAAGGATCTGATAGATTATATCAGCCACCACTCTTAATAAAGTCCGCAAAGGGTAAGAAATGAATTAAGGTGTAGGCTGTGTGTACCAGCTCCCCGTGAGGGTGGGAACGCACTAATAACAATAGACAAAAAAGCTACACAGCTGGTTTGTTATTTGAAAAGAGTATTATTATCATACAAATAGAAATTATAGCATCACTATTGTATTTTTTTTCTTTAAAGACTTAAAACAACCAGGCTAGATCATGTAAGTGAACATTAAAAGCAGCCTTCTTGGGTTGTGTGACGACTTTGCATTAACATATTATATAATTGTCAACATTGCTCTTATTTTCTCTTGCAATTCAATTCCAAATCCTGTGGAAATCCACAAATAACTAAGGTCTTTAAGAGAAGCACCTCTAAGATCACAGTGAATTATTAGAATGTTAAATATGTAATTGGAGTTTGGAAATCTAAAGGCATTTAACTCTTGTTAGTATCCCATAAAACTAGCATTTGTTGGGTTATTCAACAACAGATATTACTTAGACCTAATTTTGTCCTTTGTCCTATCAGCCACCATGCTTAATAAAATCTTCAAGGAGGATGTCAGGTCCATTGTACTGACAGGAATTTGCAGTTTACACAGTATTTCTAGGAGATTCTACCTAAAGAGGAAATCGAAAAGAAGGAAGAAGGAACCTCGGGTAATGTGATATCCAGGGAACAGCAGCCTTGGACAAACTGGAATCTTGTTGGAGATGGAGGACAGCAGAGGGACAGTGAGATGACTGAAATGTTAAGTCCAAATGGAAAACCATGAATAAGACTGGCCATGTCCAGTGTAGAGCTGGGTGGCGGAAGGAACCCAAGTGCAGTTAATGGTCACCTCTGGACACAGCTGTCCCGTGAGCCAGGGCCCGGGTTTTAGGCAGGGACCTGGTTTTAGGACCTGATTTCAGAGCTGGTGGTGCCTGGGCCCGTAGGCACCCTGACACCTCCTACACCATTAGGCTCAGTAGAGAGGTCGACACCAAAGGTGACAGACACACACTTCTAGGAGTAAAGCAATAGGGCTCTCCCTGGAGTGGGAGGCAGTGAGCCTCATTTTATCACCAGGCACTGTGTGTTTTAAAACAATCAAAGAAAACCAGCCAAACCTTAAATCCAAAGTCCCAGGTTTAATCAAAGTTCCGTTCCTTTGGGATAGTCTGGCTGAGATCTGAAACAAATCAACCTTTCTGTAATTTGGGGGTTCACCTAGCATAACCAGGTTGTTAAAAGGATTAAGATTCTGTTCAGAGCTGCGAGAATCATAAATGTTATGAAAATGTGCATTGTTGCTCTTGCCCTACGCACTTAAATTTCTGAGTCCAGAAGATTTTACCAAGTGTTTTGGACTTTAAAGTGTCTTTAGGGAATCTGAAAATGACATTTTGGCAGGCGAGGCATCCTGGCTGATGGATCCCACCCCTCCATTTCAGTGGATTCTCAACCCCATTGTGCTGCCTCTTCAGACCCTGAGACTCTAAAAGCTTATAAAGCGTGAAAGGTACGGTGGTAGTGCAAAGGGCCGGGCGGCTCAGCGTAGTTCTTACAGTATTTCTTAGATTACTGGCAACCCTATAAAATAGCGCCAACAGTCTGACAAAGAGATAAGCTTCAAAAAGAATTTGTAAGAAGATTTCAGGAAAAATAAATAGTCTGAAGATATAAATCCTGCCTTACAAAGTTACCTTTGATTTGCGATCTTACAGGTGACCTAGTTTTGTTTAAAGCTTGAGAAATGACGTTATCACTTACAGACTTATTATCATTTCATTAATAAGTAACCTGTATGCAAGAACTTCTTAAGGTCTGTCAAGGACTTGGCTACCGACCTCTATTAACAAGATATTATTTACAGTGTTAACAAGTGAGAGTTTTACAAAATGCAGTTTGTAACAGTGTAAACTGATCAGATGACATCGAAGGCTGCATTTGGTGGTGTGGTTGATGCCCTTAGGCACTGTTTGCATGTGTTTTACCCCCAGGATATCTGCAGGAAGCGTATTTATGGACCAAACAAGTCCTGACCATCATGGAGAAATCCCTCGTCCTGCTCCGAGAGGTGACCGATGGCTCCCTCTACGAAGGAGTGGCGTACGGCAGCTACACCACCAGGTCGCTGTTCCAGTATCTCTTCCTGGTGCAGAGGCACTTCGGTATCAACCACTTCGGCCACCCGTGGCTTAAACGACACTTTGCATTTATGTATCGAACCATCTTGCCAGGTATACGAGGCGTCAGAAAGGGGAAAACGTTACACAATTATAGTTTTTAAATTAGGAGAATGAAGTCGGTGAGGTTTGTCATATTGAGTTCAAAAAGTTTGTTTCGTTTCGTTTTTTAAATTTTTTTTATCAGTACCGGGGATCGAACTCACAACTGCGCACTTGCAAGGCAGGTGCTTATGCTGCTGAGCTAAATCCCCAGTCCCCCAAAAAGTTTTATTTAAATATACATATAAGTCAGAGGGAAATTGAATTCCAGAGCTCCATATAGGTAGAACATTTTGGGAACATAAAGATTTATGATTTAGGTATCATAAAACTTGGAACATAATCATAATTTCTATTCCCCACAGTACTACTTTTTTTTGTGTACGTGTATAATATATATGAAGTATATGTATGTACATATATCTATATACATAACCTTGATGCTAATATATATTATATATATACACACACACTTTTTATATATAAAATTAAAGGTTCATAAACTCACTTTTATTCATCTAAATAAAATATAAACAATGTTTGTCAATTTTCCTTTTTCTGTGATTCTTGATCAGTTCTGTTGTAATTTTTAGTTTTGAATCCAAACACTGCAGAAATGACTCACAAAATGAAAGGTAAAATGTACATGTATTAGTATGTTCTTTATATATCTGATTGAAGCAGTATAGAATATAAAAAGCAAAAAAGAGTTGCTATAAAACTTCTAACTTGTATTGCTGTGTAGTATAGCCTTCTGAGAGAATTGGATTGATTGATTGATTGATTGATTAATTGACTTCTAGAAAACCTTTGAAACTCTCATTTCTGAAGCAGGATTGAAATATTAGAAAAGTTTAGGAGGTCAGTTTCCACCAGGATAGATTTTTTCTCCCCAGGAAATACAACTTTTATTTTGTCATTGTAGGCCTAGTACAAAGAATCCAGTCTTTAAATCTTTTCATGCTGGTAGTATATACATAGATAAAATTTGCTGTATTAGATTCGTTATAAAAAATAGTGCAGAGCAACTTTTCAGATTTAGTTTAGACTTACATTAAGAACCGTATTACTTGATTGCTTGTTAGACATACAGGAGAGGTCTGTCTTGTAGTTCATCTTTCTAGTTCCTAGGGCCTGATGGTTTATGCTAAGATCTGACAGCCAGCTGTCTCAGGCATGGCTTTGCTAGGCACTGAGTTTGGGTACTTCTAAACTGGAAATGGCATGAGGAGCACCTCGAAGAGGAGCATTTATAAGGATATTTGCCCATATCAGTTCCACAAACTTACGCTGAATATCTATAAACTGGACGTTGTACTAGGCAGGGGATTTAAAGTGAAATAAAATATCTGGCTTCAAGGAACTCATAGACCTGAAATGTGATTTTTGGAATCTCACAGTTTATAATAAGATTTACTTGGAAGATCATTTACTAAGCTATTCAAAAGTAAAATCATTAAGTAATTTAAATGTAGATATAATCATGGTAACATTTTAAAATAAATTCCCTGTTTTATTAATCCATTTTCAACTGCCTTCTCTATTTGTATTTATGCATGTATTGCTTCAGTTGATGTTTTAGTAGTGATTATTTCTGGCCTACAGTTTTCTTCCATGCTTCTCTTTAAGAGCACCCAGAGCACGTCCAGTGTTACTTTGTTGTCCTTGCTTATTCCAGTAGTGACACCTGACTTCACGATCCTTGCCTTTTCTCTAACTCCCAGCAGTACACCGTATCAGACTCTGTTCTGGGCGTTAGGCTTTTACCTGGAATTGTGCACACCCTGTAATACTCAGGTTAGTGGAGGTCCCACTGAGGCGCCTTATGGTACGGTCTTGGCCTGCACTGCGAGTTGAGCTGTGGGTGAGATGCTGCCATCACAGGCTCAGGAGCTGCCGACCGCAAGAAATATCTATGCATAGATGCAAATGTAATCATACCTAGCGTGTGCACCGGAAAATGAGGAAGGAGGGTGTGGTACACCTTAATAGATGTGGCATGTTCGTTACTGCTAACAAGTGGCCAAGTCACAAATACAAACTTGCACGTATAGGATGTGGACATTGTGCTTTCATTTGCTTTTATCCAGGATGCGCACCTGATCATAGTCTGCAAGGAGGTTGGAAATCATTATTTAGATCTTTATAGGAGTATGCAGTTTTACACTTGTTAATTTGTCCCAACTTCCTTCTCCAGGGTTTCAGAGAACTGTGGCTATTGCAGACTCAAACTACAACTGGTTTTATGGTCCAGAAAGCCAGCTGGTGTTCTTGGATAAGTTTGTCATGCGTAACGGCAGTGGGAACTGGCTGGCTGACCAAATCAGAAGGCAGCGTGTGCTGGAAGGGCCGGGAACCGCATCCAAAGGGCAGCGCTGGTGCACTCTGCACACGGAGTTTCTCTGGTATGACACCGCGGGCCGGCTCTCCAGAGAGACCCTACCTGGAAAACTGTCCATGCAGGGCACTAACTTTTTTGTGTTTCAAAAGAAAAATCAATCTAAAGCCTTTTTCAATCCCTTCCCATATCACCTGTGTATGTACAGCTTCAGTGCAACTTATGTCAGTGTTTGAACTCTGCTCAAAACATCTCGTTTAGGATCTAATTGCTATGCTTGGTTCTTGGTTCTTTCTCATTAGAGGTGTCCTAGGCGTGTACTTTTTCATGAATTAGCATGATTTGATTGTACATCATTTTAAAAAGCACATAAGGAAAAAGCCCCACAAAACTTAGACCAAATTATTCTGATCAGCATATCAAAAAGAAAAAGTAGGGAAATACTTTGTTTTGTTCTGGTAAGTAGAGCATTATAATCTTCGAGTAGCAAAGGTGTTTCTGAACTTTGGAGAGTCTTTAAAAGGGCTTGACAACTTCACTTTGATAACAAAAGGACTGTATAATTTTTTTTTTTGCTATAGTCTTTTAAGCCCAGAAGGAGAAGCTTGGGTTTCCTTTGAAAGTATTGCCAAATACATTGTTGGCATCCAATAAGTTGAAAATCAAAATTATAAGGAACCAGTTAATTATTAATCCTTGGTGTCTTTTCAAGATGTTGAAATTTATAGCCAACTCCAAAATAAGTCTTCCATAGTTTGCTTTTCATTATTCTTTTTTTCAAAGTTTAAACAATTAAACATATTAGTAAAGCAGTAACGGTCTGCAGTTTAACTAGCAGTTTAAAAACTGCTTTTACAAAAAAAAATCAAAAACCAAACTACATGTGTTAACAACGCCTTCCTACAATATGGAGGAATTACATAATGGTGTTTTTATTTACTCATAATAAACAAGCAGACTGTCATGCTGACAGGAGGCGTCAGGTTAATGCAAAGTCTAAATGTAGTTAATGATCCTCCCTTATAGAAGTGTATAAAACCAACCAAAATGAAGAGAAAGACGGTCAGTTCAGTTTGTGTCTGTGTTTGTTAAATCACATTAGTGATACCAGCCTTACACAGGACCTCATTAGAAATACGATTTCTGATGTTCTGAAACTGAGACTCCGGAACAACAGATGAAATGGCTAACATCAAACACCTGTAAGACTATACTGCAGGTGATTGACTCGGAAGGCCAAAATATATAAGAGCTAGTAACATGAGTCTGTTGATCTTCCCTTGAGCAGCAAATCATATGAATCAAAAGTAAACAATCATTTCCATTTTTTTGGAGATTTTCTGACTTAAAAAAGTATATTCTTAGTATAAAACTTTAATTATTAATTATTGTATTATTTTAACATTAAACATTTACCATAAGTCAAATGTTATCTAAGAAGCATGACCTAATATGCAAAGTAAAACAAAATCTTTGGATCTGACCTAGGCAGTGATAGCTACAATTGTGAACCCTCCAAGATTAGTCTTCTGGAATTTCATTTGTTTACATTCCTAGGTGAGAAATTGGCAGTAAATTGTATCTAACGTATGAAGTTCTACCCTGTTTTAATTTATGACTTTTTCCAAGAAGAACTGATTTCAAATCAATGATATTTCAATGATATCAGTTCTAACAGAACAAGTCTTCATTACACCTCCAAGCTTATTAGAGTGCATATCCTACTGTGAGGTTTCCTAGAACAAGAGACTTTCAATTAGAAATGGAGATGAAATGGTGAGCCCCTATAATTTGGGTGGCAGCTCTGAAATTATTGGTTTAAAAAAGATCCATGCAGAGATTCGCAGTGAAAGTCAGTTCAGTGTCAAACCCAAGGATCAAAGTTGTAAAAATCTGCTCCTGTCTGGTCACCACTGGTCTTCCCTGTGCACCCCAAATCCTGGCATGTTTTCAGAAATACGCATAATACTGTCTGCCTGAGCTGGGTTCTAGCTAGCAGTTGTGTGTTGTTTCTTCCGGCTTTAGTATCATGTAGCATCACAGTTCTGGCAAGTTATTTCTGCTTCCATCAGAAAAGCATTTAATTTTTAAAAATTAACCCCCATAGGTATGACGCCAGCCTGAAATCAGTCCCTCCTCCAGATTTTGGCACCCCCACATTGCATTATTTCGAAGACTGGGGTGTTGTTACTTACGGAAGCGCGCTGCCTGCAGAAATCAATCGATCTTTCCTTTCCTTCAAGTCAGGGAAACTTGGGGGACGTGCAATATATGACATTGTCCACAGAAACAAATACAAAGATTGGATCAAAGGCTGGAGGAATTTCAACGCGGGGCATGAGCATCCTGACCAGAACTCATTTACTTTTGCCCCCAATGGTGTGCCTTTTATTACCGAGGCGCTCTACGGGCCCAAGTTCACCTTTTTCAACAACGTTCTGATGTTTTCTCCGGCGGTGTCCAAGAGCTGCTTTTCTCCCTGGGAAGGTCAGGTCACCGAAGACTGCTCGTCCAAGTGGTCTAAATACAAGCACGACCTGGCAGCTAGCTGCCAGGGGAGAGTGGTCGCCGCGGTGGAGAAAGATGGGGTGGTGTTCATCCGAGGAGAAGCCGTGGGCGCTTACAACCCCCAGCTGAAGCTGAAGAACGTTCAGAGGAACCTGATCCTCCTGCACCCCCAGCTTCTCCTCCTGGTGGACCAGATCCACCTGGGAGAGGACAGCGCCCTCGAGACCGCAGCCAGTTTCTTCCACAATGTGGATGTCCCTTTCGAGGACACGGTGGTGGACGGGGTCCACGGGGCTTTCATCAGGCAGCGAGATGGTCTGTATAAAATGTACTGGATGGATGACACCGGCTACAGTGAGAAAGGAACCTTTGCCTCAGTGACATACCCTCGGGGCTACCCCTACAATGGGACAAACTACGTGAATGTCACCACGCGCCTCCGGCGGCCCGTCACTAGGGCGGCTTACCTCTTCATAGGGCCGTCTGTGGATGTGCAGAGCTTCAGCATCCACGGGGACTGGCAGCGACTCGACGTGTTCATAGCCACCAGCCAGCATGCCTACGCCACTTACCTGTGGACGCCAGAAACCACGGGGCCGTCTGCTTTGGCACATGTCGTCGCAGACCACCGGAAAATTCTGTTTGACCAGAGCTGTGTCATCAAGAGCGCCACCATCCCTGAGGTGAGGGACTACGCGGCTATCGTGGAGCAGAACCTGCAGCATTTCAAGCCAGTGTTTCAGCTGCTGGAAAAACAGATCCTGTCCCGAGTCCGGAACACGGCGAGCTTCAGGAAGACCGCTGAGCGTCTGCTAAGGTTTTCGGATAAGAGACAGACCGAGGAGGCCATTGACAGGATTTTTGCTATATCACAGCAGCAGCAGCAGCAGCAGCAGCAAAGCAAGACAAAGAAAAACCGAAGAGGAGGCAAGCGCTATAAATTCGTGGATGCCGTCCCTGATATTTTTGCACAGATTGAAGTCAATGAGAAAAAGATCAGACAGAAAGCTCAGATTTTGGCACAGAAAGAATTACCCGTAGATGAAGATGAGGAAATGAAAGACCTTTTAGATTTTGCAGATGTAACATACGAAAAGCATAAAAATAGGGGCTCGGTCAAAGGTCCGTTTGGGCAGGCACAGCCGGCAGCGACCACGCACGGCAGAGCCCTGTCTCTGTCTGCTTCATACACGAGACTGTTCTTAATCCTGAACATCGCGATTTTCTTTGTCATGATGTTGGCAATGCAGCTGACTTATTTCCAGAGAGCCCAGAGTCTGCACGGCCAAAGATGCCTTTACGCGGTCCTTCTGATAGACTGCTGCGTCTTGCTGTGGCTGTACTCCTCCTGCTCCCAGGCGCAGTGTTAGCACTGACGACATGAACTGCTCGATCATTGTGGGACCCCGAGTCTGTGCAAAAAAAAAAAAAAAAATCGCTGCTCCAGTTACTGAAATTTTTTCCTCAGATTCGTTTTCACAAATTAAGGGCAGATATTTTTGCATAAGCAAGGGCATGGTGAGATCAGAACTGGAGCAAGCGAAGAATGTATCAAAGCAAAGTAAGTTGATTGTCCCCTGGAGTTTCTGGAAGTGCCTGGCTCTCTGCCAGTTTAGCAGACCTCCTGGTACTACTTTTAGAAAGAAAAAAAAGTCTGTTTTTTAAAAATGTTTTTTCTTAAAGATTTAGATAAAACTGGATTTTATTATGATTAATTTAATGGTATTGGTAATTTCCAGATACTATATTATGGAAAAGACTGAAGCACACAGTTGTAAGAAATATAGACTTTAAAGAATGAATAACAGCTTTTGTTACTACAGGACCTGGATGATTATTCCTATAATCTAATAAAAATGATGGTAGAAGATCATTAAAAACTTCTTTGTTTTCAGTAGCAAATGAGTATTTGCTTCAAGATGTTTGTCTCTGCAAGCATATACTTGGTTGGTTTAATGCAGTCATTGGATTTTCAATAAGCAAGACAATTATAGATGGAAAATTGTTATAGATGTAGTGACTAAACTTTTCAAAGTAAAATTTTTATAACCTGAATTTCTATACCAAAGAATGGGGGATCTAATCTGGATATGATTCTTATGTTTTTTTTAATAGAAAACTTGTCGTCAAGTTTATTTTGCTAAATAAACAGAGCATAATTTTTTCTAGTGTGTTTCTTCTGTGTTCTATTACCTTCAAGATGTAACACATTCTCCAGAATCTTTGAAGCGAGATCGTTTACACATGCATTAAACTTATAAGTTGTATTTGATTCAAAAGAAGTGATTTCTCTATTCTTACCTTTTTGTTGTTTGAACATTTTAAACATCTATTTTTAAACAGCCGACTTCTAGTACTTAAGTCACACCACAGTTTTTTAAAAACTGACTTTCCAGAGTTATTTGGAGTCCAGTCCTTGGGAGGTAACAGAAGCACAGAATACTGAAAACAAAATCCACATTTATGACTAAGCATAAGAAATTGATATGCTTAAAATGAGCTGACAGAATAAATTATCTTACGTTTAGGATATTAGTTCTGATATAATTATCCTTCAACAATAGCAAATGTATTTGGCCTCAGTGTTAGAGACATTCATTCATTTATAGGTTTAATGTAAAAACCTGGCTTCCTGTTTATCTATTCACAGAAATACCCGTATGTAATTAAAAAACAAGAACTCAAATTCTTATGAACACCTTTTTGCTGTTCTAATTTTGAATCTTTTTACTTTAAAAAAAACACAGGTTTGACTTTTAGCTCTCCTTCACTCATTATTCTTGGAATCCAGAAAATGACTTCTGAAGCAGTTTCCTTTCCATCCCTGGGGAGGATGTCATTACACACTGTTTAAAAGAATAATGTTTTCAAAAGAATAATGCTTCCGTTTGTCCTGCATGGATGCGCTGAGGAGGATTTAAAGTTGCTTTATGTGACAGATTCTTTGTTGACTTAACCTGATTCAACATTCCTCTCTTCTACGCTTTCTCATTCAAAAAGACGAATTGTCTGAAATGATCAAAAGGAAATGTTGAAAAAAAGAAGGGAAAATTACTTAAGGCTACCAGGCAAACCTGATCGCAAACCGGAATTCAGGCATTTTTGTAATGGAGATGAAAAGTGAAATGTGAGAAATAACTTTTAAAAGCTCAGTAATAGCTCAGTTCACAAATGCTTCTGTTCACAAACAATTCAGTTCTCCAAAGTATAGTAGCTTGGCATAACTGACACCATCTTGAGCCTTGCATTTAACTAGTGCCCTGTATTTGACTCAGGAGAATGGAAAATTACTCAGGGTACAAGTCCCATGAGAAAAGCAGAATGAGCTGTACCTACAGGAGAAAAATTAACCTGCTCAACAAAAGAAGCAGGATGCAGGTGTCAACCAAACATTAATGTAAGATTCTAGCTAAATTGTTTCCAGCAGGATGTCTTTTTGTGTTTCTCTATTTTAAAAGCTCTGTAACTTTCCAGTTCGGGCCCATTTGTGTGGACCCTGAACTAGGGGAGTCTGTATAGGAGTGGTCCTGAGCTCAGCTACGTAAATTTCAAATTTATCACTTTGGCTACTTGGATTTCTATATTGTTGTTCACGAACGCACCTCAAAAAGTATTCAGCAAAATTTTGCTTCTGTTCACAAACTTTGTACTGGGTGACAAACAGAACCAGGACCGTCTTCCCCACACAAACACAAACATGGCCATCTTCCCCCAAATTGTAAAGCAAGTGAAGGTCGTGAATTGAGGTATCACTGTGTAGTGATCATCTCTCTTTAAAACACAGTGAATTAAAATTACATGAGTTTTCCCCCTTTCTAATGTACATGGTGTTTTTTTCATTTAAAAAGGAATTTCTACCAGGGTGTGGTGGCACATGCCTGTAATCCCAGCTCTGTGGGACGCTGAGGCAGGAGTATATCAAGTTTGAACCCAGCCTGGACAACTTAACAACTTAGTAAGACCCTGTCTTAAAAATAGATTTTTTGAAAAGATTTGGTATAGAGAGGGAGACTGGGAGGGAGAGATTTCTCTAAGTCTTTACACTGAACTATATGCCCAGCCCTTTTTTTTGAAACAGTCTTGCTAAATTGCCAAGGCTGAATTCAAGTTCGGTGATTTTAAATGATTAAGTGAAAAATAACACTGAAACAAATCATAGCTTTCATAAAGAGATGTGTTTTATATCAAAATTGTGCATATTTGAATAAAACTAAGGAATTCTTTGTATCTTCAAGGAAGTCAAACAATGTCATATTTCCCTTGAAACATAGTAATCAGTTATGGGATCTGTTTCAGTGTAGCTTTGCATGAAAAGAGCATTTCAGGGTCATTAGTGAGCATGTAAGCTTCATTCAGGGAGTTGGCGGCAAGACTTTTGGTCCTGGTTTTTAGCATCATTAACATACAGAACTTGTCTGTGCAGTAAGTAGCAAATTCTCTAGTTTGTAGCTGATTATCTTATTAACAGCCACAGTGGTTTATGAGACTGATCCTGTTCTGGAAGAACACTCTTCTGAGATCGTTATAATAGTTGTTAATAAAGTCAGATGGAAGACGTTATTCAGGGACTGTTTTAGTAACTGAGATTTTACTCGTTTAAGTACCATATGACCTAAGGTTCCTAGAAAGAATGTTTTAACTCATTATTTACACACTGACTAACGTGTGTTTTAAAAGAAAATTTGACTTTGTGGAGGATGAGATTAGGGGCGATGGGCTCGCTACTCAGTGTATTTCGAAGTAGCCCAGTACTCAGGCTGTGGTGTGGGTTACTGCTGCCACTCTTAGCCAGACACAGTGAGAATGAGGGGTAAAAAGCAGAGAAAAAAAAAATTGAAAACTTTGAATTTTAACCCCAAAAGAACCATGTGTAAAGTTGGAACCAAAGGAGGTCCAGCTGATGAAGAGATCCAGCACCATTGCTAAAAAAAACCAGGTACTTTGTCCAGGCGCAAGAAGAGACGACTTGAGGGCATCTCAGAAATCAACAAGGTGCTGCCATCACAGGTTCAAGAGTGCAAGGTGTAAACTTATCATCAAGAAGCTCTGGAAACCCTGCTTGACAAGATTTTCTTAAGGGAACCTCTCTCCAAGGTTCCCCCGGGATTAGGGGTCCCAACTTCCACTGGGAGTTTAAAGAAAGATCTAGAAGCCAGGCAGTATGCCCAGGAGACAGGAATGCATGAAGCTGAGAAGGCAATGGACCCCTAGGAAATCTGAGACACAGGAGTGTGGAGTGGAAACTGAATAGAGCCAGCCCAAGGAAGTGGCCATGTGGGCTGCAGCCAGCAAGGCCGTGGGGTGGGGCTCCCCAAGTCCCGGGGAGCTCCCTTCCCATTACATGTGCCCTGGGTACCAGACATGGAGCTATAGGGCTTCTTGTTTGCCCTGCTGGCTTTTGGTCTTACTTCGGTCCAATTCTATTCTGTCCTTCTATTTTTCCCTTTTGGAATGGGAATGTTTGCCATTGTATTTTGGGATTAAATAATTTTTTAAAAATTTTATAGGGCATTATAGCTAAGAATTTACTGAAACGCAGAGGATTCTTTTGACTAGAACTTTTGAGAAATGCTGGGACCATTGAGACTCAGGGGGAAGGAATTAGTGCATTTCGGGCAGTAGACAGGATAGTTGTACTACTTTGATGGAATTGTGAAGTCGTTTTGTGTTTATTTGGAGATTAAGTATGGCTTAAGGAGATGTATTTGAACGTCCAGCCGACAAGGGTGCAATGTGATGGTTAATTGTCAACCTGAGTGGCTTGGGAGTAGCCCAGGGGTTTAGTGAACCACATTTCTGGGTATGTCTGGATGGGCCATAGAGAGGTGACTTTGGAGGTCTATAGTTGGTTCTTCACCCTTTGCCCATTCTGCTCGGCCACCATGAGGTGAGTAATTTTCTGGGCCGGTGATGCTCCTGCCTTGGAGCCGGCTGACCATGGACTGACCATGGACCTTGGCTGACCATGGACTGAAACCATGAGTCAAATAAAATCTCCATGCAGTTGCTGGGGTCAGTATGTGTCCCAGTGAGCAAGCAGGGAATGATGATCTCACATATCTCCATGTTTTGAAAAATCCTTGAAGGTGTTCTGCTATTTCCCCATGTCTTTGTTTTTTGCTGCTGTAAGGACCACAGCCTGGGTAAATTATAAGCAATGTAAGTGCACTTGGTTCTTAGTCGAAGGTGCTGGGAAGCCCAAGATCTAGGGACCACGACTTGTGAGGACCTTCTTGATGCACCATAACATGACAAAAAGCATCATGTGGTATGAAAGAGACAAGACAGGGAGGAAGGGAGCCAGAGTCCCCCTTGATAGCTAACCCACCTGTGAGATAATGACACTTGTCACTTGTTCAAGGATCTACCTCTAAATACTGTCATGGCAGCAGTAAAGTTTCCAAGCAAGATTTGGAGGAGCCAGTCAAAGCGTAGCACCCTGTGTTCCTCACATACATTAGGGCAGGTTTGTCTCTCATTGGAGACACTAAGCAATGGAGAGCCAATAAGGGAGCTCTCTACTTACGGCTGCATCATAGAAGGAAACGCACTAGTTCATGTCGAAGATGGACACAATGGGGAGTGGGTTTGGAGACCATTTCAGTAGTCCAATTAGGAGCTCATTAGCTCTTTGGTTAAGTTTGGAGAAAGAATATTTAAGGCCAATTCTGCAGGTGAAATATGTGACCAAAGGAATGTATAGTGTGTGGCATAGTTACCAGAAAGGACAGTTCAAGGGTATCTAATGATGTATGTGTCTGTGAGTCTTATTTCTTATGAAGGGCATGGTTGCCTGTCTTGGCTTCCCCAGGAACCCTGGTGATCCCTTAGTAAAGCCAGGAAACTGTCAAAGCCTTCCTGAAATTTCTGTCTCCAGTGTGTCTTATTCACCCTACGTAGATCAGTTCCATATTAAATAAGGTATTTTTTTAATCTATTTAGAAATTATTTTCTGAACAAAATGTTTTCAGTGATTTTGGCACTTTTTCCTTTAAAAAACAAAGGAAATCTCAGAACACTAAAATTACATGGTTGTCCATAACTAGAGGTCCCTTTTTAAAACCCAGAATCAGAGCCCTCTCCTAAAATAAAAAGAGATATTTGTTAATTGTCTTTCTTGAGTAAACTCCTTCACCCCAGTCCCTGTGGAATTTGTTTTACTGGTAGAAGAACGAATCCACGTTATTTATTAGAGTTATGGGGAGAATTTTTGGAGCACTATATGTATTTAAAGTTCTGTATTTTTGATCCAGAAATAACTGAAGAAAGGAAAACGTGATTATTTTGAAAGATGAATTCACAGCATTTTTTAAAAATCAAAGTTGAAATGTCAGTTAAAAACACAATATAAACTTGTTACTACCGCTGACACTGCTGTTGAGGCCCACACTCAGGAGACGAAGAAATGGTGAAAACAATTGCTCTGTCTGCCCCCGCTGACCGCACTCTTGGGGAAGGGTCACGTTACTAGCTCATTGTGTGTACATGGCTCTTAGGTAGTGCCTGCCACATGCTGTGTTCAGCATTCGGAGATGCTTGATGAATTAACCGACTGACTGACTGACTCACTGAATGAATGAAGTCCAGATGTAGGGGTGCTTTAAGACTTTAGCCCTGAGCTAACTGTAGACTGATGGTTTGCTCCCCCCAAATTCATGGTTTGGAATCTAATTCATATTTTGGAAGTGAGGCCTCAGGAAAGTGCTTAAGTTTTGAGAGTGAAGCCCTCCAAGAAGAACTAAAAAGACCCCAGCGAGGCCTCGCATTTCTTCTGCCATGTGGGTTACAGTGGAAATACAGCCTCTTGTAAAGCAGGAAACTCACCCTAATCTGCCAGCTTCTTGGTCCTGGACTTCCAGCCTCCAGAACTGTGAGAAGTGAAGTTCTGTGCTTTGTAAAACACCTGGTCTGTGATATTTTTGTTATAGGGCCTGGGTGAACTAAGAGTTCTGCCTGTTACAGTGATCTAGCCACACTAATCTCCCATCTGGCTGTGAAGCTCGGCCCGGGGAGATCCTACGATCTGTTTTATCATTGCCAGCTGTGAGCTCTGCAAACACCACACAGTCCCACCTCTGGAACCGTGCCAGTGGCTTAAGCGGCGGCTATGGGGCTATTGTGTGTGCCATAGTCCCAGGTGGGATAGAGAGCTCAGATAGCGAAGTCCATCCTAAAATGACGTATCACTCGTGCCAGGTGCTGTAAAATGCCGGTCATGAGCTGACTGTTGCTAGGCTGCTGCAGTTCCCAGGAAAACACCTTTCGAGCTAGTAATGTGCAGCCCGGAAAGCTAGGCTGGGTCACTTCATGGAGAGCTCCGGACGCTGTGGTGTGGGTGTGGGAACGTGGGCAGGCCATGTGGAGAGAGCTGGTTGCTCGGCTTGCCTTTCAGGCACACCTGCGTGTGGGATGTAGCACCTCAGAGGGCACAGATGCCTGAAAATGACCAGCAGGGAGAGCACTGCACGCTTATGGGCATGATTCTCTGCTTCTAAGGGATGTCCCTGTTTTGCCCAGGGGGTCTTTTAAGAGTGACATGGATAGCAAGGGGGCCCCTATGAACTTACGACTGAGCAGATGTTGGTTATTGTAAAAATTAATTCAGGTGCCAAAGGAACAGTAGGGAATGAAAGAGCACTTGATAATTCTGTAAAATGTCTTATTTCTAAAACGTATATAAACAGCCCACGTGACAGATTTATTTTATAAAATGTGCCAGAATTTTTTTTAATTAAAAAATTATTTTAATTTTTTTGGGTGGCACCGGGAATTGAACTCAGGACCTTGCACCTGCCAGGCAGGTGCTATACCGCTGAGCTACACCCCCAGCCCCACAAATGTACCAGAATTTACAAAAAACATTTTCCAGTCTCTGTTTACATCATTACCATGTAAAGCACCCGGGATGGCAATAATAATAATAATAATAATAATGACCATCTTAATGAGGCCTAGCAGAGTTCCAGGACCACCGTCCACCTCCGCACAGCTATCTATCGATGATACTAGCTACAGCGTTGCCTTATATACGGGAAACCAGGCCGGAAGGAGTTGGGGAGCGTGGCCAGAGACAGAGCTGGCAATCGCTATGGGCTATTGTGTAAGGCTCCAAACAAGCGATATTACACACTGGAAAATGTAATTGTTCGGAGTATTCAAGATGCCAAATTATAAGCATTTAAAATACTGGGTTATAAGCATAATTGTATTAAAATTACTGATTGCTGCAATTTGTGTTCACTCGTACAAAATAGCAAGCCCTGTTTGTTTTGAATCAGAGTAGTTTAACGTGATTGAAGACAGACTGAGGAACTTCTTCACATTTAGAAATGCTTCAGGGCACCACACCACAGCCTACAGAGGGCGTATCAGATGCTGCTGTTCCTTTGTAGTTTCACCTTGCACCAAAACCGAGGGTCTGCTTGCCCATCATAAACGTAAAGTCAAGTTATATACTCATTTCTTTGTCTCCTTTGTATAACTTGGCATTGATTGTTTCCCAGACTTTGCTCTTAGTATAAATGTCTGTGGCTTTTCAGGCGGTTGAAAGGAGTAAAGTCATGGAAACAGCAGTGCTTTCAACCAGGCGACTAATGCTTAACATAAAATATACTCACTGTATCACTTTCTCCTTAAGGAAATGTTTGGCTGGAATAATTTTTAACAGATGATATGGGGAGAAAAAGAGGCTAAAAATATTTCCAGTCAACACATTATTTATGTAGCCCATCATCTGTCACAACATTGCTTTCTTTAACACAGCACTATTTTTTAAAAAAATTTACTTAAAAAAACCAAAACAAAACAAAACAGAATAAAGGGTAGTAATGATACAGATTTCCAAGGACAAAAGGAAAAGAACAAAAAAACACTAAGAAATCATTACTTGATAAATTACATACTGACTTCTTGGAAATAGTTGTTCAAATTACAAAGTTAAAACATGTAAAGTAGACATTCAAACAGTGACACTGTTAACAGTTCTGCTCCATGATCTGACAAAAGCAGCAATATGGTCATCCATCTTACCCACTCAAATATACATGCAATTATATCAAAAGGGTAAAATTAAACACAACAAAACAGAACAAAGCAGAACACAAGAAAGCAATGTAAGAGACATAAATTTCAAAGCAAGACAATCGGAGATATTCACTATCATATCGACTCTTGTTTTCTTCCAAATAGTTGTCCATATTGTCACATACAGGGAATTCACACGAAACAACATAGTATGGAACTGATCTGAACAGGACGAGAAAGGCGTTTCAGGTCTTCAAGACCAGACATTAGGGAAGCCAAGAATGGCTGTCATAGTGTCTCTCATTCTCCTTGTCTTAAACAAGACAAAACAAGCTAAAATCACTTTGAACAAAAACTGATAGTTTTGCTGGACTTCACATCATGACATTATGGAATCAGCACTGGGTACTGTAGTGACTCTTCCTTCAAAGTAGTTGTTTATTTCAACATGCGTTATAGAATTGGTTCTCATAAACTGTTTATAAGCTCTATACATGCATGAGCCTCTACATGTATATCCATCCTTTCTGTACTAGAGGGAAAAACAAAACAAAGCAAAACAAAACAAAACAATTCCTAGAAAAGCATGAAGCAATATAGTCATATAAAACTGCAATACAAGGTGATCTACAATGGTTACCATGGTGTCTCAGCAGGGTATAACAACATTAATAAAAACAAAGCATTGGAGACATTAAAAGACTTCAAAAGCAGGTAATAATCAAACCAGAGTGGGCATCCCAGTGAATCTGGTCATCCTCAGTGCAGCTGCCCACACTCTCAGACTTGATGCTATCAATCATAACAGACTTGAACAAAATCAGTCAACACCAAACAGCAATCTAACAAACCAGATTTAAATAAGATCATCATAACAAGACAGTATAATTATACAGGGCCTCAGATTAAGTTGATTGGAAATTAAGGATGATTACTATAATCTGTCCTGCTATTTTTGGGAGAGCTGACTGTGCCCTCAACTCTAGTGTAAGTAGACAAACAGGAACAGCATATAATCCATCTAAGCAGAGTGGTGAGAATAATGTAGATTTTAAGTCCTGTTACCCTATTAACCCTATTAACCCTCTGCCTTCCTTTTGTAGACAGTTCCTCCCCTTTCACTCCCACAGGGTGCACTGCTTATTTTGAGTCCCACTAACTCCTCCAGTTTTTAGATTGGGGGGAACACCTGCTATTTATCCTAACTGGTTCTGAACCTTCTGACTCTGGGGCTTGATCTCGAGTTGTATTCCACAGCACTGTTGTCACGGGAAACAGAACTACAATTTGGATTTTTGCTCCTCCCTACCCATTGGCAGATTTTTAGCAATTCCCTTTTTGATTGGGTTTTCTCACTTTTTGGTAGTTTTTGTAAATCACAATGAGAGCTTATACCTCTTTTTGCTTTTTAATTGACACATTTAATTGCACACTAATATGGGGTAAAGTCTGATTGTCAAATATCTGTGTACAGTGTAATGACCAAATCAGGGTAATTAGTATTACTGTCATATCAACATTAATCATTTCTGTGGGTTGGGGGCAGTCAGAATCCCCTTATAGCTTTTTTGAAATATACATTAAAATTTTATTAGTGTAGTTGCTCTACTGTGCTGTCGCATACTAGAACTTGTAACCGCATTTTGGCACCCAGGATCCATCTCTATCTACACCCACTCCTGACATCGATTCTACTTTCTGCCTCTGTTAATATTCTCATGAAGTGGGGACCCGAGGGGTTTGGCCTGCTTCATGTAACATGGTATCCAATCAGTCCCATCTGTGTCTCCACAAATGACAAAGTTTCAGTCTTTCTTATGTCTGAAAAACGCTTTCCTTTAAAAGCGTTATTCTATAACGCTTCCCAAATAAGTGTCCATTACAGATTGCAGAATCCAAAGGAATGCTGGAGATGAAGCAGTTAACATTTCTCACCGCTTGTGAGATCCCTCCTAGGAGTGTGTCCCCAAAATATTTTCAGATGAATTATACACTCAAACTCTTGAATTGTACTGTTTTATTTCATTAAACATAAAAAGGCTAATATTTGTTTCCTTACCATCTGATTCATTTTGACTCCCAATGAGGAGTCAGAAGTTTAGACCTGGAGAAGTACAGCAGTTCGTTAAAGAACACCGAATCAGCAGCGCCCTCTAGCGAATCTCCAAGGACAGAGGAGGGGAAGGGGACATTAAAAAAGAATGAAGATGTGACAAGTTCGTGTACCAAATACCCACCATGAATATAGTGGATAAGTATCACAAACCTTGACTAATTAAAAACAAAAAAACCTTTTGTGAAATTTAACTGAAAACAGTCTTAATGCTGCACAGGACTCTTTATTGGATCTTATTTTAATTCTCACAAAGATTGTGCAACCTAGGTTGAGACAGCTTTGAGCAATACAGGTAACGTGTGGTGCGTGCTGCCCGGGTTTGGGAAGAGAGCTGAGCTCTGGACAGGGCGATTGAGCAGTTTCCCAGGGGAAGGACTGAGTGATAGCATTTGAGGCGCGAGGAGAGCCAGGGAGAAGGGGCAGCGCTGGGGGCCGGGTGGAAGCCAGGGAGTGAGACGTGCTGGAAATGGGGGGCGGTGAAGCGAGGAGAACCCCTCTTCCCCACTGCGAATGGCTTCGACTGGAAAACAGTGTAATCAGGTTGCTCTTTCTTACCTCATACGCCGAGAACTGCTACCCAGAGGCAGAACAAGTACTAAAATCCTCTGTGTAGAGCAGAATTATGAAGAAAAGCTTGCAACAAATAGAAGATCGCCAGCACTCCTGTCCCCCTCCCCGGTGGCAGCGTCATCCTGGTTCTTCAGCTCTTCCCTCGCTTTCCTTTGCAGCCTGCTGGCTCACTCACATCTCAGTGTGCCGTTTGTTTATAAATGAACTCGCACTGAATAGATTCTTTGTGTTTGCTTTTCATTGCTCAACGTTATGTTGTAAAGATTTGTCACTGCGGATGACTGTCGCTGTAGCAATATTTATTTTTGACATTGCTGGATAGTGTTCTATTGTTTAAAGGTTACAGCTTGTCTGCTGTTGTTGGATATTTTGTTTCATTTCTTTATCCTCTCTTGCTCCATTACTAGTTATTTTCTTAGCCATTTTTTTTTACCAGCTGTTAGGAACAGTGCTTTTATGCTGTGTATCTTGTTACCACGCACATAACAATGCCTCGAGTATACGCACTCATTTTTTTTAAAGGATCGTTTTTTGTAGCAGTTTTTGTAGCAAAATTCAGAGAAAAGCAGAGCTCTTCCTATAGATTCCCTGTGTTCCACAGTGCATGCCCTGTCCTGTCAGACATACCTGCCACCAAAAGGCACCATTGTCCAGGTCAATTAACCTGTGCAGACCTGGGGTCCGATGAATGTACAGTGAAATGTTTGCAGCATTGTTGTATCGTCCAGAATTTCTTTCTTTTTTCTTTTCTTTTCTTTTCTTTTCTTTTCTTTTCTTTTCTTTTCTTTTCTTTTCTTTTCCTCTTTCTTTCATTCTTTTCTCTCTCTCACTGTCTCTGTCTCTCTCTCTCTCCATCTCTCCTCTCTCCTTTTTCTTTCTTCTTTGTCTGCATGCTAAGGAATGAGTCCAGGCCTCAACGTCTTAGATACCCCGTGTACCACTGAGCTGGGTTCCCAGTCCCTGTCGTGCAGAACACACAGTGCCCTACACATCTTCCCCTGCTCAAGCTCTTCATTCCTTCCTCCCTCTGTCTCCAGTTCTGCCTTTCTCAGGATGCCATGTATTTGGGATCATGTAGTATATAACCTTTTCACACTTTTTTTTTTACTTAGTAATATGCAGCCAGGTTTCTTCATGTCTTTCCATGTCTGGATTCCACATTCTTTTCAGGGATGAATACTAGTCCATTGTCTGGGTGTATCATATCTATTTATCCATTTACCTACTGACGAATAACTTTGTTCCTCCCAAGCTTGGGCGATTTTGAATACAGCTGCTGTAAGTATCCTTTGACAAGTTTTTTAGGTGGACATAAGCTTTGCACTACCTTGGAGTGACCTAGGACTGCATTCACAGGATCATAAAGTAAGATTATTTTAGTTTTGTAGGAAGCTGCCAAACGGTCTTCCACATCGGCCACGCCACTTTGCACTCTTATCAGCAGTGACCCATTGTCATTTCTCTGGCAGATCATCCTGAAAAGATTGGAATGCAGAAAACTGCAATGTAGTGAGACAATGAAGACCTGTTCCTCATGCGGGGAGGTATCCAAACTGAGGGACTGTCCTGAAGCAGAACTGTACAGCACAGAAAATAAAGTGGCTCCTGCTGCTGATCCTAAGACGTCTAGCTTGAAAAACTTAGTGTCCTTAATGGGCACTATAATTTTTTGGGACAAAAATTAAGTTGGAGGGCAAAAGTTCTGTTTTGCATTCAAGATTACTGCTGGAGGAGCTGAAGATGAAGATCAGTTGTCCGAGCCACGGGAAAGGAGAAGAGGGATAACTTGCCAAGATTTTTTAGTATGTATCATGTGCTAGTCACTATTATAAGAATATTACAGAAATCCCCTTATTTAGGCTTCACCACAACTCAAGCAGACGACACTGTTTTCATTTTGCAGATGAGGGAACTGAGGCCCAGAGATGTCAATTTGCTTGCCAAGTCCTCACGTTTAGTTAGTGGTGGAGCCGAGAGGTTATCCAAGGAATGAAGGTGGGAAGGACTGACCCTTGGTGGATACCAGAATTCATGGTCCGGGGGAGGCAGGAAAGACGTGGATGGTCAGCTGCGGAGCTAAGAGAGGACTGAGGGAGTGTTAATTAAGTAGCCAAACGTGGATAAGCTTACTAAGGCGAGGACGAGGACGCAGGTGCCTGGTGTCACTGCGGGAGGCCGGGTAGAGTCCCAAAGTAGAGTTCAAGTAGTCAAGCTCTGCATTCAGGCTCAGTTCACTGCTTCCCAGAAAGGAAGTGAAACCTCTTTAGTGAGTTTAGAAATAAAACAGCAAAAATGTTTATTGCCCTATTATTGCTTTTGGCAGCTAAAGTGAAAAAACTAAATATTCTTAAGTCTTCAGTTATGTGTGGGCATGGGAAGATGGTGGAGAAGTGGGGGAGGCAGTAGAGAAGACAATTGTGCTGAATAAACAAGTCAGAAGAAGCTGGCTGTGCAGGAAGGAGGTAGGAAGGAGGCAGGAGGAAGCCTGGGAGCCTCCATCCCCAGCCTGGCTTTGTGAGTGATGGAAGTGGGCGTCTTAGGTGTGGCTCTTCCGTTGCACTGGGGACCTTCCCCAGGGCTCCGACTTCTTCCTGGTCTGGCCCTGGGTCACTAGGGAAGCTGTCTACTGCTGTCACAAGGCTGGCTTCGGGGTGCCTTCTGTTCTGAGCCATGGTGTGGCACATTCAGGCAGGCATGGCCCCTTCAAAATGACTTGAGTTCTGAGCCAAATGAAATAGGCATACTGCTGCCTTCAGTAAGAGAAGAGAAAATTCAAGTCCTTCCTTCCTTCCTTCCTTCCTTCCTTCCTTCCTTCCTTCCTTCCTTCATCATTTCACTCATTATCCCCACAAATAAAACTGTAACAGGACCCGAAAAACAGGAGATAAGTGGGATTCTGTGGGATGAATCAAAAATGGGATTAGATCAGGCATGGTTAATTCTGACCAGGGTATTCAAAGTGGGGTAGTTCCATGATAAAAACCCTAAAATCTTCGCATGCATTTGGCAGCTAGTGATAAATAGCATGGAAACGAATGGTGGAGGCCAGAGAAATGACAATTCTTGTAATACAGAGGTTGGTGAAACCAGTCGCCATGTGTGATAGAAAAGAAGATTATGTAGCTAAAGAAAATGTGACTGTAGGAAAGATTGTGAAGAATGTTCCTTGTGCATGTTGGCTGCTATTGACCTTGTTTTCATATAGTTCTGAAGAACTGGTTAATTTGTGAGCAAATATAAAAAGGATATTTCAGAAAATGGGGCCTTGCAAAATAGCAGCTCCTCACTGGCTTGCGACTTCAAACATTAAGACAAAAATTGATAAAGCTTTAAAATTTAAAACCCATTAAGATAAACCCTTGGAAATATTTCTTGCTAAGAGTCAGTACCTGGTACAACTTCCATTTCCCCTTTCTGTGTATTTCTCATGGTTGTCCCCGCCCTGTTCCTCCATGTGTCTTTGCAGATAATGGGTTAGTCTGTCACTATTAGCTCATAGATCTATCAACCAAGAGAAGCCACAAGAAAACCTGGGCTGTGAACAACACACTCTGGCTAGCTTGAACTCCTGTCTTTACTGGAGAAGTATCTGTGTCATGTGTGGCAGGTGGGGAGGGGAGTGCAGAGAACGTAACAGCATCTACTAAAACAGCCCCAGGGATCACTCCTTTCCTCCTGGCAAATGGCAAGATCCTGTGTCACTGTCCCTTTGCAGTGAGGTGGCTGCGTACTGTGCTGACGCGTTTAATGACCTCAAGGAGTGAAGGACTGCATCCCTCTCCTGTGCTTCCTGCCGTGGCAATTGTGAACGATGTAGTTCACTGGATTGAGGGGTGTCCAGAGACGGGTAAATTCCACTGCTGAGTATGTCTGTGAGGGTGTTTCTAGAGAAGCTGTGTGTGGGTCAGCACAGGGGGTAGGAAGATCCTTCCTGCATGTGGGCAGCACCATCAAAAGGCTGGGGGATGCAAAGAAACCCAAATGTGGGAGAAGGGAGCTCCCCTGGGCTCATGCTGCACCCTTGTTCAGCAGGTGCAGTTCTTGGTGCTGATGCTATCACAGATGCACGTCAGACTCCGGATTCTTCAGCCCCTGAACAGACTTGCACCAGCAACTCTCTGGGAGGCTTTCCAGCCCTTAGCCTCAGGCTTTCAAGCTTCAGAAGGCCTCAAATTCTTACACACACACACACACACACACACACACACACACACACACACACACATACACACACACATTCTGCAGACAGCCACTGCGGGAAGATTCAGCCTTTCTCCAGTAAGCCAATCTACTAAGTCACCTTTCATGATTTTATATATTCTATTGGTTCTATTTCTTTGGAAAACTCTGACTAATGCACAGCATGAGGAGCACTTGGGTTGGGATAGAGCTGTTAAATTTCAAAGTAATGCGGAAAACAGGTACCCTAAGGCACATGCTTTGAAGTGAGACGTAGATGCTTTGTACTGAGCCACCAAGATTGGGGGTTATTTTTGCTACAAAACATAGCCTAATCTGTGTAACACAGAGGGCTCTTTGAGGGTGCAACATTTAAAATGAAGCTTAAGAATGAGACAGAACTACCAGAGAGAACATTCCAGGTCACAGAAGCTTTATATGCAAGGACTTTGAGGCAAGAAAGAGCATATTGTGGAGGCATTGATATCATAGAAAGTAGAATCATGATTATCAGAGGCGTAGCTGGTTAGAGGGGATGGGAAACAGAGAGAAACTGGTCAAAGGATGTTTAATAACAGTTGGATAGCAGGAATTTTTTTAAAGTATAGAGAAATAAGGTAAATGAATTCTTGTGGAGGCCTGGGGAAGGGAATGGGTGGGGGAGGGAGAGAAATGAGAATGGCTTATGGGCCAGTCAATCTTGCTTTTTGAGACAGGGTCTCACTATGCCATTCAGGCTGCCCTTAAGCTCATTTTGCAGCCCGGGCTGGTCTTGAACTTGAAGTTCAAGTTCAAGACTTGCCTCCTGCCTCAACCTCCCCAGTTCTGAGATTACAGGTATGCACCACCACACCCTACTATGTGGTAGGCACTCTTAAGTGTCAACATGATTGGACTAAGAGACTCCTAAAGAGGTGGTCGCATGGATCCTGGGGCTCTATATTCCTCCATGAATTAGTGCCCCAATATTCGAAGCTGAAGGTGCTGTTAAGAGATAGGGCCCAGTTGGGTGTAGATCCCTGGGGGTGCACTTTGGGGGAGTACATATCTGGGTCCCCTTCCCTGGTGCTCTACTTCCTGCTTCCTGGCTGCCCGGAAATAAGCAGGTTTGCTCCACTGCACCTTCCCACCAAGATGTTACCATGGTGAAGCCAGTTGACCATGCGCTGAATCCCTGGGAACCTTGAGCCACATTAAAACTACCTTCTTTAGGTTGTAAGTGATGGACATCATGTCCCGGTAATGGGAAAGCTGTAATTGCTAGGAACTTTCATTTTTACATGATTAAAACGCTCAAAAACTTTGGGACGGCTGCATGTGGTGGCTTCATATGTTCACTTCTCAGAACATACAAAAATATTAGGCTGTACACTTTATGTGGGTGAGTTTTAGACATGAATTATATCTCAAGATAGCTGTTGTTTTAAAAAATATTAAGTAACATGTTACAGATTTTTCAGATACATTACTTAACTTAAACACTATATCCACAATTTTTATTCCTTGGGAAGATACTCTCTTTAAGATTAGGAGTACTTAGGAATCCTATTCTGAGGATAATACCACAAGAGTTCTCATGAGACTAATGAGACTAATGCTTAAGAAATAGCTCCCTGGAAGACATTTGCAGTGAGTTTTCAGGTTCGGAGAACCTCTCTTTCCACAGTTTTTTCTTGTTTTCATTTCCGAGAAATGGTTTGTGGTTTCTGCCACCCATTCCTGACATTCATAATGATAGTGTGGCGAAGAGAAGTACTACCAAGAAAACCGAACATCCATCCCATAACCACTGGTTTTCCAGTGTGCTTAAGAGGCGCCTCACCTACTCGTTTTTACAAGGAAGTTGTGTCAGTTAGCGCTCGCTAGGGAAACAGATTTAACATAAAATATATGAATATCTAAGGGGCTGCAAGGCTTCCTTTGCAGAGTCACAGGTGCAAGGGTTTAAAGGCCTCTCTGTGTGCCCGAGCTGCAAAGGGTCCAGCCAGAGGTCCGAGGCGTGAACCTCACTGTAGGGTCCCACGTGTGTCCACATCGGGAGGCTGAAGGATCTGCAGTGGGAGCCGGAAGTCAGCAGCCAAGGCGAAGGTGCAGACGGCAGCTCCCCTGCAGAAACAGAAGCCAGCCTTTTCCTTCCCTCGCTGTTCCACGCAGGCTATTGGTTGTGCCGCTCACACCCAGAGTGGGTCCTCTGTCTTCAGTCTTTCCCCTCAGCACACCCAGAACTATGCCTAGTACCCGCGGCTGGATGTTCCTTCCTCAGATTAACACAACAGTTCACTATCATGAAAGTACCAGAGTCAAATTTTCCAAAGTGTTTTTACATATTAAATTCCCTTAAACATGATTTAGTCCACTCTCAAGAGAATTTGTGGGTTCTCTTGACCCCGGTCATGTGTCAGCCTAGTTCCCCTGGGGCTGAACTTTTTTTGGGGGGAGGTGCTGAATTTTTGACAGTGTCCTCTCGGAACACAGTTGGGATTGAGGGCTGGACAATTTTGAGTAGACCCAGAACTAGAATAAGTCACTGGTCCGGAGGTGGGGGGTGGAAAGTGCATGATGCTTGATTCAAATGCGGGTCCTGGGAGAAAATTCAGGCCAATGGGCAGAACCCAGACTCTCAGTGTTTATAAAGGTCTGTAATACGGACAGAGGGATCCTCAGTCCCTGGGAAATCCGTGGTGGAGGGAGTGCCTAAGTAGGAAACCCGACAAGTGGTGTTGAGAGACACAAGGTGACAGGACATTATCTTGGGGTACAGCTCTGTCTAGGGGGGTGAACTGCACCTGACACCTTTTGACCCATGAAGCCCTTAAACTCAACCTTCTGCCTGCAGCCTTATCCTCACAATGTGACACCGGGTCTTCACGCGTCACGTTCCCATTGCCCTGGCCTTTGGGACCAAGCTTATTTGTACTTCAGGCTTCTCATTACGTGTATTACACGTCATCTGCTCAAGCTACCTCGGGACTCTAATGTCATCCCTTTTCCATCCTCTGCATAGTTTTTAGAACCCCCCCCCCGCCCTAGATTCTAGATGCTCTCAGCTATACACTCAAGGACTGCAGGACACCTGCTTGTCTTGCTCCTTGTACCCAGAAATACCAGGCACCCTTTATAGATACCTAGCTTAGCCTAGGTATTGAGTAAACGTCTAATGAATATGAACTCATTAATAAACTGGCTAACATGCGAATTCATTTAGTTGGAAGAATGAATAGATACACTTTTCTGTAGCTAAACCCAAATCCTTGACTAAGTAACAGGAGCCAGAGAAAAGAAAGTTGTCACCTTTCTCCAAGCATGAAGAAAAGAAGAGAATGAACACAGATGTTAGGAGTGAGGTGGTGGAGAATAAGTGTCCTGATTTCGACACTGTAGAGGGTACCTGGGAAAATGCCAGCCACATGTACTTTAAGAAATAAACAGAATAAGTAAACTGTACTGGGGGTTGCAGAAAGCTAAATTTTCATTAGGGTTCCTTTCCAAGGAAGATTTGGATAAAATGGTCCAGATAGTGGTGGTAGAAATAGTGAAATTTATTTCTGGTGGAGTTGGGGGAGTTTGGAGAGAGAAGAAAACATCTTAGGCATCTTGGAGGAACAGGCTATGGGTGAAGAAGGGTCTGGCAATGAGAGTAAAAGAGATTTTTTTGTTTGAAGATGGAATTTTGCAGAGATAATGGTCCTAGCAGAAGTCATTTACCTCATCTCTGTGACTTGCAGTGCGTTTATAGGGTGCCTGGCATTACCTGGTCTACACACAGAGAGTGGGGCCTGATTGTCCTGCGTGACAGCTGCCCTCTAAGTATTCACACAGGAAAAGCAGCTCTTTATCACCATGGCAGTGCTATGTGCCCTGTAGGCAGTGCTGCTGGGAGGGGCAGCGATTAAGAAGGGGAGCAGAACTGGCAAAGAATATACTGCTTGACCCTTCTCTGACCATTCCCTAGTTCCACAGGCTACTTATGTCCCCCAAATAAACCTAGTGGATAATCCCTAGCAGCAAGCAAGTCATAGAGAACTGTCCTGCCAGGCTGCATCTGGACACCCTGCTGGGGGATTAGGCAGACAGGTCCCTTAAGGCAGGAAAGGGTCACTGAATAAATGAATCCAATCCTTGGTCTAAACTGAGCATTGCTTTGGAGCTCTTGTGTGCACTTTAGGTATTTTGGGGCCATTCCCAAAGGTTCAGGCTAAGAGTACTTGTTTAACGACAGTCTGTAAGAAAGGCTACCAGTGCACTCACCTCTGTCCTGAAAAGTGGCCTTTCCTGTCCTCTGGTAAATGAGGGTGCCCAGTCTCAGGGGAGCTAACTTGTTAAACACAGAAACGTACCCACCTTCCAGGCCATGTTCTTTTCAGTCCCTCGAACCTCACTCAATAGCCACAGAGTAAAGATGGCATCGTTAGGAAAAGAGGAAAAGGAAGCCCCCCAGCCAATGACAGGTCTCATTTGAGCCCAGAGAGGGACCAATCTGGTGGTGGAAGGGACCGGAAAGGCCACTGTCTTACAGTCTGAGGTTCCTGGAGAGTAGGGCGGAAAGTTGTCACTGAGGGAGTGGCTGGGCCCGCTGGCCCGGAAGGGACAGAGCTCACTGGAGGACAGTGATCTCTAGGCCATCAAGGCTACTGGCTGCAGGGCTCCCAATGGGGTGACAGCTGGGTCTCTGGGCCTCCTCAGCCTGGGACCTCTTGCTCTGGGAATGGAAACCTGAGGTCCACAAGGCTTTTCTTTAAGAAAAAGGGCTGAAGTATGACGATCGGATTCCTTCAGGTATCAGGCAAGTGGCTAGAGTTTGTGTCAGAGCAGTGCTGCCTCGGGAAAACCAGAGGTGGAGACAAGTGTTCTATGTAGCTGCAGTGTGAATATTTCTGGTTTACCCGGTGTTCTTTGAACAACCGTGCACAACACTCTGCTGACCTGTGGGGAACCACAGGGATAGCTTTCCTTGACTCTCCTTGAAAAGAGGGGCAGCTGTCTCCATTTTGGGTGAACTTAGTCCTAGCTCCATGTATTAATGTACAGAGCTGGCCGGGCCATTTCTTTGCTCCTTCAATTGGTTTTATTTTTTTTTAATTTAAAAGAGAATAAAACAAAAGGGGGCAGTACAGAGCAGATCAGAAGAGGACAACATAGGCAACACAGTACTTTACATTAAGTCAACTGGACATCAACAGTATCTAACACCATATCTCTTACTCTGCTATAGTTGAGCATAGTTTCAATTACAATAATATCAAACATAACACAATAGTATAA
>PVJX010003237.1:0-112026 GCA_004027295.1 Dolichotis patagonum | reverse complement strand
TTTATACTATTGTGTTATGTTTGATATTATTGTAATTGAAACTATGCTCAACTATAGCAGAGTAAGAGATATGGTGTTAGATACTGTTGATGTCCAGTTGACTTAATGTAAAGTACTGTGTTGCCTATGTTGTCCTGTTCTGATCTGCTCTGTACTGCCCCCTTTTGTTTTATTCTCTTTTAAATAAAAAAAAAAGAATGTAAGATTAAATTCACACTATCATGAACATTATTTCAGTGCTGCCCCTTTTTAAATTTATTTTTAACTGATACAGACATGATGAATGTAAGTAGGTACTGCAAAAATATATTAATAAAGATTAAAAGATATTCAAAAACATTTAAAACTTGTACATATTAATGGCGTGCCACATAACATTTTATATGTGCACACAGTGTGCTGTTTAACTAAAACACATGGTGAAGCCTGGGGAAATGCTTCCTTCTAAGGGTGCAGGCCACTGCCGCCGCCGCACGCCCACCCCCCATCACCCTGGGGCAGCACCACCCGACCGCCTCACTCCTCACTGCAGCTTGGTGCTCACGGATAAAGCACTGGATCAAAGAACTTGGCTGCTAAGCCGACTTGAAATGAAATTTCTTCTTAACCAAGTCTGTCAAAGCAAGCCTTTGTCTGAAGCTGGAGTCCTTCGCTCATCGTTATGGCCGTGCTGGCGCGCATGCAGAGGAGGAGCTGAGCTACACTGTAGCCGGCGGCTTCCAATCCACTGTGGGGTTTCATTCCCCCAGCATCACCTGTTCCCATTTACGTCTCGGCTGCCAGAAACTTCCTTCAGATACTAACCTTACACTGGGAGGTGGCGTGTTCTCCTTTTTGTCACTAGTTTCAACCAAGTGCCACTTAGGTGTGGTTTTTCACTTTGTCATCTATAATGAACACTTTACCTCCGTATTTCCCCAAATTCCAATTTCCTTCACATTCAGAACAAAGCACTTTTTTTAAATGTACACTTTCGCAGTCCCATGTACTACTTTAACAGTGATGTTCACAAGCCAGGCATGGTGGCACTCACCCACAATCTCAGCACTCGGCACTGAGGCAGGAGGTCACCAACAGTTCAGATCCAGGCCAGCTGGACCACACAGTGGTTCATGGCCAGTGCAGAATGCACAGCAAGACCCTGTCTTCACCATACTTGCCCTTACGGGTTAGCTGAAGAATAAATATTTGAAGGTGACTGTGTTGGCACATACTTGGGAGGCTGAGGCATGGATCTCACAGAGGCCAGCGCAAGCCACTCAAAACTTGAGAAGTGGACTGGGGATGTGGCTGTGCAGCAGAGTACTTGCCTAATGTGTGTGAAGCCCTAGACTTAATCTCTCATAGTGGGGGGAAAGACTAAAGTGTAGTAGTTTGTGCTTTTCTGCTTCCACTATGCAACAGAAATTGCTGAAATGTTATTTCCAAACCAAGGGGATACTTGTGACTCTGTGGACTTTTATTTGTTAAATAAATACACAGATCTTAAAATTTTCAAACAGTTGGGCCTGGCAGCACACATGTGTAAATCTGCAAGAGGCTATAAAAGCAGGCAGACTGCTACAAGTTCAACGCAACATGGCGAGGCCCTGTCTCAAAAAAAGGTAAAAATTCTCACATGTGCTGCGGTCTATAACATATTTTGTGTCTTCTTGTTTCCCTCAACAAGCTTCCTTTTCAGAATTTCCTTTGAGAAGCCAGGCATGATGGCACAGGCCTGTAATCCCAGCACTTGGGAGGCTGAGGTAGGAGGACTGCTGCAAGTTCAAGACCAGCCTCACTACAAAGTGCATGCAGGGCCAGCCTGAACTGCATAGTGAAACCCTGTCTCAAAAAGACAAAACTTCAAAGCTGTATGTTAGAGAGATGCCTCCACTAATGGCTATATTCTAGTATTTCCATTGCTTTTAAAACCTATGCTTTATTTTTCAGGAGGCTGAGGCAGGACGACTGCTGTGAATTTGAATCCAGCCCACAGTATGTAGACTCTGTCTCAAAAAAAAAAAAAAAATCCTTTACTTACTGCCTTCTGCTGCCCTGCCATGGACTGTTTTTCCCTGCAATACCCTCTGCTGTGCCACTCTGTCTTGGAGCCAGCTAACTATGGACTGAACCTCTACAAACTATGAGTTAAAATAAACCTTTTCTCCTTTAACTTGTGGGTGTCAGGTATCTTGTCCTACCAAAAAAAGTAACTAATACACACTCCATATCATACCAATCCTTTGTATCATCAGTCATTTTCATTTTAATCATTCCAGTGGGTTTAAAGTTGTATCTTGCTGTGTTGTTTGCTTGATTGGTTTTGAGACAGGCTCTGGCTATATACTTCAGGCTGGCCTTGAACTCATAGCAATCCTCCTGTCTCAGCCTCCCGAGTGCTGTGATTATAAGCATACATACACCTGGGCTTTGCTGTGGTCTTAAGCTGCACTTTTTGAATAACTAACGGTAGTACTTTCATGTGTTTGTTGAATATTCACGCATCTTTAGTTATGCATGGCCTGAGTTTCACGTCTAGAACAAGTCCTTTGTCCATCACATGTATTAAAAATGTTTCCTGGTCCATCTAATAGAAGCTTTTGAAGAATCTAACTTTGATAAATGCTATTAAACCAATTTTATCTTCTGTAATGTGTGCTTTTTGTGTTCTAAAATATTTATTACCAAAGTCACAAAGATTTTCTATTTCTTGTGGAACTGGTAAGTTTAATTTTACGTCCATAATCTATTTTTACTTAATTAAAAAAATAATTTGGTGGTACAAAGGCCAACATTTATTTACTAGTGACATGGATATCCAGCTGTTACAGTTTATTTACTAAAGAGTATCTTTTTCCAACTGGACTGATTTAGTAACTGTAATGAATTGAGTGTGGGTCTATTTCTGAGCTACTGTATTACATCAGTCTGTCTGTCCAACTTACAGTAGAGCACTACCACCTAAGACTTGGTACTCATTTATCTCCCGATCTTACTTTTCAAGATGGCTTTGGATTTTCAAGGCCCAGCCCAGTGCATGTTGATATACATTTTAGAATCAGTTTATCAAACTATGCTCAACTATAGCAGAATAAGAGATATGGTGTTAGCTACTGTTGATGTCCAGTTGACTTAATGTAAAGTACTGTGTTGCCTATGTTGTCCTGTTCTGATCTGCTCTGTACTGCCCCCTTTTGTTTTATTCTCTTTCAAATAAAAAAAATTAAAAAAAAAAAAAAAAGAATCAGTTTATCAATCTCTGTGAAAATGCCTCCTGCAAGCCTGACTCGACTGCATTTATCCTAATTATTTTGGGAATTAATTTTAGCAACACTAAGTATTCTAATCCAAGAATATTTGATATTGAATGGTTTGTAGATTTCAGTTTCACTTTGTTTACAGCTTTCACACGGAAGCTTTAAAGTCTTATGCAGTCAGATACCAATTTTCATCACTGATGAAGGGTCTCATCATCACTGGAGGTATACAGTTCCTTGGGAGGCTAAGGCAGGAGCAGCAAGGCCAACCTGGGACTCAGGAGTCTGACGATAAAAACTGAAAAGGTCTAGGCTGGTAAAATTAGATGAAAGCTCTTCTCACCTCAGATTACGTGCCTATCGCCCATTACTGTTCTGTTTTACTTTTATAAATCAACTTGCACATTAGTATTTTAGAGGTCATAGTTAGGTACAATTTCACAATCTGCTCAAGCTTTTCCTGACATCCTCCTTTCCCACTCAACTGTAGGAAATAAGTTCAGGAGGTAAGGAAATTAGCTTAATCTTGGTTTCCCACACACAGGCTTTGTTGGTATGATATTGACATTTAAGTTGCATGTCAACTGTCAATTTGGAATACTTTTGTATTTAAATTACTTCTTCCCTCAATGCCACTCCTTTTAGTAATTGTATCCAGTTTATTTTCTTAGCACTTGAGTATGTAAGAATATTTATGTCTTACCATTGATAAAAAGGACAGCCTATCTGGAAAATGATTGTGAAATCACAATTCTTTTTTATTTTATGGAAAAAAGGTAAAACAAAGTTTCATAACAAAATAATAGGAGAATAACAATAGTTAATAAATACATATCATTATCTTTAAAATAGTTGCTCAGGGTATGAGATAATGGGCATAAACATTTCTCCAATCAATGTTAGTACAAATTTTCCTTTTTTAACCAATCATATATATTATATATGTATATAATATATATAATTGAATTGTATTTTTTAAATTTTATTTCAAAGGTAGTACAAGACAGAACAAAGCCAATAGAGACAGTGTAGTGAAATTGGTACAGAACTTCACAGCAGGTTACCGGGATAACAGTAATAGGTACCACAGTATATCTCGTTATCTTCACAACAGTGCACTCCAGCATCAACCCTGAACTTTTATAAAAGCACCATTGAGTAGAGGCAATATCGCATTCGCTCAAACCCAAAGTCTGTGACCTAACACGCCGGCACTCTAGATGCTGAGGGTCTCCTAAAGCCCTGTGTGACGGGCTTGGTCCCACTGATGGGAGGGGCCCTGAAGGAAGCTGGTCACCTATGCCCTAGAAGACGACTGTGGGCCCTGCCCCGCCCCACGCCCTCTTGTCCATGGCCCACCAAGCGATCGCTAGTTCTGCCCTCCCACACACACCCACCGTGATGCGCCTGCACCACAGGCCCAACGGACCATGAACTCAAATCTGCAAAATTTTGGGCCAACATAAACCTTTTCCACATTAATTATCGCAGCTATGTTGCCTAACAAAGTGGAGGAAAACTGCCTAACAAAGACAGGGCAGTAACACACGGGGCCCTCCCTTCCCTGAGCTACCATTCACTTTCTGGCTTGTGAAAGAATGGGTGGCATGGCTGTCTTGCCCTGATTAGGGATCCTCCCCTTTTCCACTGCTCCCCTTCCAACTATCGCTCTATGCCTTCTCCACCTCTTTATCTGTTCTCCCTAAACCTCTTCCTCAGGGACCTACTCATAAAGATTATGACACATGAAAGGTCGTTGGCACACTAAGTGACAGGCTGACATCTGTATTCCCATTCTGAACTCTCCTCTGAGCCCAGCCACACACTCACATTCATATGCTACAGAATACAGCTCACCGTTCTGTATGCACCGCAAGCCAAGGTGTGCAAAGCCCCCCACCTGCTCCTAGGCCGCCTCTCTTGGGAAGCAATGCCATTTTAGACCGTTTCTACCAAGCAATGCATATTTGAATTCTACTCTGCTTCATAAAATGCCTTCTTACATTTAAAATACTTTTACTGTTATTCAAAACAACATAAGAACATACACTTTTAAAATAATTAGTAAAACTATTAAAAATATACCAGCATTTGTTGGTGGTAACAATTTTTAATTTACTAAGTTCTGCCTTCTGCTAGTATTGTTGGTGGTATTTATTTTTATTGTAGATACACTGCCTACTATTATTCCTCAATTAGTAATTTTAGACTAAACTCATTTCCTGCTTTCCTGCTGAAGTTAGAAAATAGAAACTCTTTGTCTGTCTGTCTGTCTGTCTCTCAGAGGGCATTACTAATAACTGAATCCAAGGCCTTCACATGGGGCTACTATACATACCCAGCCTTCCTTACTTTATTTTGAGACATAGTCTCACTAAACTGCCCAGGTTGGCCTCAAATTTGTGAACCTCCTGCCTCAGCATTTCATAATGCTGAGATTAAAAGTGTGCACCACTACACCCAAATAAATTACTTTTAGATACTTTTTCTCCTCTTAGTAGTGAGGGCCTCCGATACCAGGGAAGTAAAGTTTTAGAATGACATGTCTATCTAATATCTGGTTACTCCTAGAACACCTGCCAAGTGTTCCACAGAAGAAAGGATGAAAGGAGGTCCTTAAAATGCTCAGCAAATGAAAAGTATACATAATTCATGCTTCTTCATCAGGCAAGGAGGCCTTAGCAATGCCCTGGGAATGTGAAAGCTAGTGGAAGAAGGCAAGGTGGAGACCTAGCTGGATTCCAGGCTCTCGGATTCGTCCCCAGAGAAGATGGAGCACTGTGATTACAGGTGATTCCTGCTCTGTTTTGTGCCGAGGGCCTTAAGACTACTTAACTTGCTATTTTTCCCAAATAAGTAAGGTATTTTCCGGCTTTCATTGATTTTCTGGCCGGAAAAGCGTACAAGATTAATTTGCCATGCTAACAGAACCTTGTTACAAGACTTCTTGGGTATTTTAAACTTGACCCTGACACTGCTCTTCCTCTGTCTGCAGTGCTGGGGATTAAATCCTGAGTAGCCAGATTACAGGTACCCACCTTCACACCGGTTTAGCTGGGGCTACAGGCACACTCAGCCACGCCCTGGCGTGTACACTCTCTCACTCACACACACACACAGTTATCAACTGTATCACCAGATGCTGAACTCCACAACTGGCCCATAACTGATTACAGCTGGTGATCATGTAAGATAACTTAGGCCACTAGGCTGCTAAATTTTCTCCAAGTGCAACATCAACCAGTATCTACGGTATCTAATGCCTGACATAATTTGTACTCTAAGTTCAAAACAGTTCAAAGATTTTTCTTCTAAAGAAACTAGTATCTAACTCAGAATAGTTTTGTGTATTACAAGGGATAGGAGGAAAAAAAAGAAATTAGTATCTAGAGAACAGCTTTTACATTGTAGGTGAAATGAATGACTACAAACAAGAGCAGTACACACAAACCCTAAATAAAGTGACACAGGTCAGTGGAAAGGAGAAACTCCTTGAAACATTTTAATGAATACTGGATGTTGCTATTAGGTTTATATAAACAATCAAAATAAATCAACTGTATTAGAGCTTTATAAAATAATGTGTCAATGGACTATAACTTTGGGTATAAAAATGATTAAATTTGTATTTAAACTTTTGGACAAAGTACATTGGTTTCATCCTTTATAAATTACCTCTTAAAATATCTAAAAATGTCTGAAACTGATTCCATATATTTACAACATTCTACAACATATAATGAAGCACTGAGAATTTTAGAGGAAATAGAAAAAAACAGAATTATATCAGTGCCATCAGTTACAAATAAATACACACTTATTTCGACTTGTGTTCTCTTGAGTACATACAAACAGTATGTTTCACTTGGTTAAAATGAGTTTGTGTTTTTCCAAAAGCAGAATCATGAAATTCTTGAAGCAAAACATGCTATAAGCAGTCAGAACTCATGAATTTTCTTAACATTTAATGTCCACACACACTAAAACAACACAAATTTGAAGCTGCCAAAAGGAAAAAAATTTTTTTAAATTTGTCATTATCTACAACTTTTTTTAAAAAATAATTATACATTTATTTTTTAAAACATGGTGAAATGGCATTCTTCAATGTTAAAATACAGTATTCTTCATATTTCACTCTTCAAAATATCTTGAAAAACTTACTCCAATGAATCTTATCACATATACAACCTTTATAACAATAAGATGTACATTTTACTATATCTATATTTAAAATCAAGAACAATTAATTTGAAATTTAGATAAGACAATGAAAGTTCTGCTGTGCACTGCAGACCAGTACAGTCAGACTACATGTATTATACACTTAGAAGGCCCTCAATGGGTTTACAGGCTTCAATGTGCAATAGTCAACATGGCGACAAGGCTGTTGCTACTACTAAATATGGGGAAAATACAAACACTTATGTGGTCTGACCATTAATCATATGTCAACCAGAATGGCAGATGAGTACAGCACACTTCTAGGTGTACCTGGGGGTGTTTCCAGAGATAACCAGCACGGCACGTAGGCCAGCAAACTGAGAGTGGCAGGCTTGGCCTGGCTGACATAAAATGGCAGGGGAAACTGGCTCCAATAGGCCTGAATGAATAGGCCCTTTGCTACAGCCAGCACCCGAGGCTACCAGCCTGTAGTTTCTGCACCCTTTCAATGGAGACTCACACTGGGGACTGAGCTACCAGGGTCCTAGTCTTGGACTAGAGCTGCAACCTTTTGTTGGTTTGGTTTGGTTTTGGTTTTTTGAGACACAGTCTTGTTATGCAGTTCAGGCTGGCTCTGAACTCACTAGGTAGCCCAGGCTGACCTCAAACTTGCAACCACCCTTCTACCTGTTTCCCGAGCGCTAGATTACTGGCATGCTCCAGGATGCCTGAGTTGATTTCTCTTTTTCTACAGTTTCCAGTTCCTTTGATTGAGCAGCTACTGGATCTGCCCGTGAGCTACCTGATAAATCCCCATGCACACCTGTTTCTATTCATTCTGTTCCCCTACAGAATTCATCAAAATGTAACGATTTTGTGCCACATCATAGGTTGAGCTTTCAATGATTTGTTTGGTCTGGTTTGGTCAGGGTCTTACTATGTATTTCAGGCTGGCCCTGGACTCACTAAGTATCCCCAAGGCTGACCTTTAAATGTTCAAGCCTTTTGTGTGACCCTGTGCATATAATCAGGACCATGAAAATATTGGAAAACAATGTTTTTCAATGTGGCATAACAAGATTCTCATCTTTGTGGTTAAAAGAAACTTTACAATAGCTAAGTGTTGACAATGAAGTTGAAGATGATCTCAGAAACAGAAAATACTGAAAATACTGAAACATACACTCTTTCTGGTCACTTAATCACAGTGAGTCAAATGATAAACTCGATATTCTGAATGGCTTAATTCAAAAAATCGGTAATAATATAAAACTATACAAAGAAAACTATATCGTAAGGTCTTAACATGGGAGGGGGCTAATATTTGAGTGATAATCATGTATCACAGCCTACTTTTCCCCCTGGGTGTTTACCATATGAATGGAGAATACCAGCTATCTTGAACCCTTTAGGCTGCAAGTGTGGCATTCCTAGGATGTAATTAGTATCAATGTAGACCCCAATCTCTATACAATACCATCAAGGATGGACAGCAAATGTGCCCTTGAGTGGAATAAGAAGAGCAGCCCCATTCATCACAGAATCGCACCCCACCTCCTGCATCCTACCTGATTTAAGATCAGCTGAGGAGAATATGGCACCATCATGCTGACTGGAGTGGAGAGAGAACACCTTTGGGAAGGCCCACTGGCACTGGAGAACAATGGTCTCTGAACGCCCTACGAGGAGATAGGTATGTCCCCCTGAAGAACTGCCTGACAAGTTCACTACACGCTTTGACAAACAGTATCTTACTTTTTACAATCCTAAGAGGCAAGGATTATCCTTACTTTGAAAATGAAGAAACTGTAGCCCAAATCCATTATGAATTTGAAGAGATCACTTTTTCTGTATTGTTTATTAAGGTCTACTTCAATGCTACCTTAAATTACAATTATTTATGAAAAACTGACTGCTGAAAGATCCATCAAGGCAGAATCTGAATTATCACTTTATTTACTACTGCATTTAACATGGTAACATGTCCCAGTATTTGCAAACAACCACATAAATTCTCCATGGAATTTGGAAAAACCTTGTTTAAAAATAGGTTCAACCATTGTGTTATAGGGTCATTGGTCTGCAGCCTCCAGGAATGAAGGTTTTCACTTACAAGGGTTATACCAACTCTTCTCAGCCTCAGTGCTGCCGATATTTTGGCCTAGATAATTCTTCACTGGGGTAACAGGATACTTCACAGCATCTCAGGCTGTGATACACTAGACATCAGTATTCAACACCAGGTATGAGAACCAAAACTGCCTCCAGACGCAGCCCAATGCCCCCAGGGAGTGGGTCCCCCAATTGAAAAATCACTGCTATACCGAAGGATATTGTAAAAATGAACTGAAAGCAAAGTATGTGATAAGCCTCTACTCTAAAGAATCTCCTTCAAATGGGAAAGATGAAGAAAATTCTTTGAGGCAATCCCCTAGGACATGCTCCTAAAAGCAACAATGAGAAACTTAAAATTCTAATGATCTTCTACAACATTTTAAGTAGGCTTCAGATTCTTGGGTTTTTTCTCCAAATGAGAGACAAATTCCTCTACAGTGAATACAGCCTAACTTAGTGACTTGCTGGACTACGGAATGAGGTTTAAGTCATGTCTTAGAATTTATGAGGTCATAAAAACGCTTGTATTAGACAAACCAACCAAAAGAAGCGCCACACAGGTGAGAAGCTGCCTACAACCCTCCCATCCGGCCCAAACACTCTGAATTGCCATCAGATAACTTGCTGATGCTATAGGAAGTGCTGCCCACATTCTTAACTCTCAAAGTTGCAAGAATGTAACAAACTTGTTGTTATATAAGCCCCTACATTTTGAGATCGTTATATAGCAATAGGTATCTACAAACCTTAAATGATCATTTTCATATAATGGGTATACATTTTGCCCCTATTTTTCAATTACATACCTTATGGGTTTAGCAAAATCTTTATGTAACTACTGCAAATGAAGCTAATTCCTTACTAGATGACATGCTAGGCTTCTTTCCTCCAACACAATTAACCAAGGGGAAAAAAGTAAATATGGACCCCAAGAATAATAATAAGCAGCAATAACAAAAAGAAACAAAACTGAGCCTTCCGCCTTGGGAAGTGACTGTGGTCTGGGGAGCCGTGGCCACCCCAGGGCGGGGAAACCAGAAGCAAGAGTGTTTCCTGAGATCCGCGCCATGCTGGAACTTAGGGCGCCCAGCCAACCAGTAAGCAGCCAGCTGCCCTGGTAAGTGACTGTGGTCTGGGGAGCCGCAGCCACCCCAGGGCGGGGAAACAAGAAGCAAGAGAGTTTCCGGAGATCCGCGCCATGTTGGAACTTAGGGTACCAAGCCAACCAGTAAGCAGCCAGCCGCCCTGGGAAGTGACTGTGGTCTGGGGAGCCGCGGCCACCCCAGGGCGGGGAAACAAGAAGCAAGAGCGTTTCCTGAGATCCGCGCCATGCTGGAACTTAGGGCGCCCAGCCAACCAGCAACCACCTGCCGCCTACTGGGGCACCGGCTTAGAATCAAACATACCACATCCCCCACCCCACCGTTAAGGTTAACAATTGGGATCGAGGGATCTGGGTATCTCTTAGGAGGTGCCCATATTTGGTACAGCAAGTCAGGGGAGTTTCCTTCTACTATCTCTGAAAGCAGATATTTCTATCGCCGTTTTGCTTTGTCCTGAGTAATGGTGTTGCTCTATTCAATACTCTGTGTTGATGTGTTCTATAATCTTGTGTATTTCTTTGATTTTGCTGTACCTAGTAGAACAACTATTGTGAAGACAACGAGATATACAATGTTGCCTATTACTGTTGTCCTGGTGACGTGCTATGATGTTCTGTGCCAATTTCACTATACTGTCTCAATTGGCTTTATTCCATCCTGGGTTTTTTTTTTTTGTAACTGTTTGCAGCCTCACTGTGTGTTCACCTTGTATGCCTTAATTTTGTAACATGAACAGCTATTTCTGGGAGGACAGTATGTGGTTTGTCAACTAGTGATTTATGGGGGTTTTTTTGAGGTTTTGTATTGTTTCTACCCTTTTTTCTGTATTGCTTTTTTTTCTCTCTTTAAATAAAATTTAAAAAATAAAAAAAAGAAAGAAACAAAACTGGTAGAGACATGAAATGCTGCACTCAATTTGGAAACTATGATCTAGAGCTAGAACCACAGGACAGCAGAGATCCTATTAAAACATTAGCTTAAAAAAAAAAAATTAGCATTCCAGCCTTTCCTTTTCTGTATTGCCCAGGTCATTGTCAGCAGGATGAAACCAGAGTAGCCCAACAGCATGCTGGGGAAAAGGTCAAGAAAACAGGTTCCTGCCAACAAGTGATGCATTTGCAGGCACCCATCCAGTTCCACTCCTGCAGGCCTCGTAGCGATCTACAGCTTAAGAGAAACTACTACTTCCCAGTTTCAGCTGAAATGCTTGGGGCCACAGGTGTTTCAGATTTTGAAGGTTATCAGATTTTGGAATATTTGCATGAACTTTCAAGGATGGGCTTTCCTAAAATCTGAAATGATCCAAAATCCAAAGTTCTTCCAGCACCAGGTCAGCACGCAAAGTTTTGGGATGTCAAAGCATTTCAGATTTTTGGGTTAGGTGCACTACAAGACGGTGTGTAGCAGGTGGGTTGGTGGCTGCAAAGCAAGTGAGAAGAATCTACCCCAGCAAGGACAAATGTAAGGACAGGAGTTTATTCAGGCACGGGGACACTGTCAAGAAGGGCAGCAAGCAAGCTTCCAGGAGAGGAACTGTACCATCGAGGTGAGTGAGAGGCTAGTGTTTCGATAAAGGGTTGGAGATAGGCCAAAGGTTCTAGGCAGCAAATATGATTATCTAAGGATGTATTTTTTCCACATCATCCAATACCTTGCAGATCTGCACAGGCACTGTATTTAAAATTATGTTTAAAGTTGTAATTTGACATGCTATCACCTCTGGCTTACAAAAGGCCAGATGATAAAATCTATACAAATTCTTGTTTTTAGAGAAGAGAGGTTGGGGCTCACAGGGAGGAATGGGCACCAAAGGTTTGTTTTTTCTCTTCTGTAGCTTTGGTCACTATTGTCACACTGTCTTACAACTGTTGGGCAGAACTGGACAGGATGGCTTTACTGGACTTCTGCCAGGATTTTAACCCTTTTGTTGCCAATGGGCCACCACTACAGCAGGGATAGGATGCTCAACCTGGAAGATTTATCTTCAAGAGATTGTAAAATGTTACTCATACATTGCCTGACAGAGTAGCAACCAAGAGAATTTAACAGCAGTTCAGTGATGCCAGGTCATTATGTGACCTAAGAATCAAGTCCCCCTCAAACTCATCTGGACTAACACAAACTCCCTAATACAGACCATTAGATTAAGTGACTAATAGGCCCCTCCCCAAGGGATCATGAGCTGAATACCTAAAATCCACAGATCTGGAGCACAAAGCTACTGAAAGAGAAAGACAACACACTAAACTATTTATACCATCTGAAGCAGAATTACTGAAACGATCCAAGAATGAGCCCCTAAGAAGTCAAGGAAGGAAGGAAGGAAGGAAGGAAGGAAGGAAGGAAGGAAGGAAGGAAGGAAGGAGGGAAGATAGATGATGATGATGATGATATGAAACCAAAATAAGAAACCACAGAATACTGAGATGGGGCTGTGCTTACGTGGCAGTCTTCCCTGCAGACTTGGGTTCAAATCCCACAGACCTCTACCAGGAGAGAAAAAAATGAAATATTTCATAAAAATTTCAAGGAAGGTTTACAGAAGTAATGAAGTAATGAAGATAGCTTCCCTAGAATTAACATTTTAAACATTTAAACATTTTAAACAAGTCAATACTGTAGGGCTCAAAGAGCCCAACAACCAGAGAACACATTCCTAGAAAATGTAAGACTAACAACCAAAAATATTCCAAAGGAAAAAAGAAAAGCCAAAAATTCCAAAAGAACAGAAAACTAACAAAATACAAGAGTAAGACTTAATTAGATATCAAAACTTAATTAGGTATCAAAACAAGTAAAAACAGTAACAAGAATCACAAGACAAAATAACACAAATCTATAATCCTCAAGCCCAGGAAGGTTTCACAGTTTAGAATTTTTCAGATTTTAGAAGGTAAACTGGTGTGTGTGCATGTGCATGTTTTCCTCAGGCTTGCCAGGCAGGTGCTGTGCCACGGAGCTGTATCCCCAGCTGTGTATGTATTTCAATATCCTCATCAGTGTCCAAAGCACTACCTTGGCAACTGAATTCATCAATGTTCTGAAGCAAACCCTAAAAAAACTTACAGTAAATGAGATTAATGAAAGTCATAAATAAATATCTTAATGACAAAAACATTACTTCAAAATCTCATGTCTGAAAACTAAATACATAATAATTCAGATTAAATACTGAAAATGATTTTTTAAATCTTTAAATACTTACAACTTAATGGGGATAAAAATTTAGACCAGGCATGGTGGCGCATACCTAGCATTCCAACACTCAAGAGGCTGAGGCAAGAGGACCAAGAGTTCCAGGCCAGACTAGAGTACCAGGCAAGTTTGAAGGGAGCCTGTACTACCACATAGCAAGACTCCTCCTCAAAAAAAAGTTTTTTAAAGATACTGACTGGATCAGCTTGGCTAACATGGTCACCCCTAAACCAATTAACATGGTCAAAGGAACGTAATGAGCTGGTTGGTCTCCTGAACCAAGAAACTCAGATTATACTGATTTTGCTTCGTCTGATGAAGCCCAAAACCACAGTGCAAAGAGCAGGCAGGAGTGCAAGGAAATCAGGTGTTCCAGGAGGACGAAGAGGAGATACATGGAGCAGCAGCAAAGCAACAACATCTACAGAGCTTCAATCCCATTCAGTTAGCTACAATTCCCTAAAATCGACTACTAATTGTATAATTTGGGGTGGGATCTCAGTGTTCACTGGTTAAAAGTGAACACAGCATCTAAGAGCCCTTCGAGCTCTTGGAGTTTGTGACTACACCCTTTCATTCAGCCTATTCACGAAGTCTGGCATATATTAAACTATTTGGTATGCATGTAAAAAATAGAAAATTTATATTTTTGAGACACTCTTGAAACCATTAATTTAATGGATTTCCAGCACACAAATGGGAAAAGATGTGAATTTTAAAACCTACAAGAGGAAACTGATAAGTATCTTTTAAAATGTTCAAATTTTCAACTTGAAATGAAAATAAGGGGTTGGGAATATGGCTCAATGGTAGAGAGCTTGCCTAGCATGTATGAGGCCCTGGGCTTGATCCCTAACACTGAAGGAAAAAGAGAGAAGGGAAGGAGGAAGAAAGGAAAGGAGAAGGAGGAGGGGGAAGAGGAAGAAGAAGAGGAGGGGACAGGAACCAGAACGAGGAAGAGAGAAGAAACCAGGGGAGGGGAGACTGATTAAAGGACTGAGGATGTAGCTTCACAGTACAGAACTTGCCGGGGTGTGCAAGGCCCCAGGTTCAATCCCCAGCACCGCAAAAAGAAAGAAAAACAAACACCACACAAAAAAGGCAACTATCATTTCATTAACTATTTAATTTCCAACTGTGGTAATATTCAGTGTTAGTAAGGGACAGAGTAGCAGTCACATACATCCTACAGTAGCTGTGTAGTTTTAAACTTTATATATAATAAACAGAATTTTGCAAATTCTCTTTTTTGTACCAGGGAGGAAACTTACGACTGCATATTTGCAAGGCAGGCGCTTATACTGGTGAGCTAAATCCCTGGCCTTTTTTTATTTAAATTGGCACCACTTTATAGAAATACTTTTTTTTTAAATATCGGTACCAGGTATCGAACTCATGACCGCATGCTAATAAACAGAATTTTTACATTCATGCATCAGTATCTGGAAATCCAGAGAAGTAACCCTGAACAATCCAGAACAAGGCAAACCATGCATTAAAATGTTTTATTGTAAATATCTGATATTATGACAGGAAGAAAAAATCTAGCTGCAAGCTACCAACCAGGAACTTAATAAATTACAGTTGATGATAGGTCATACAGCCATGTCACTGTGTTAAGAGGTTTGGAGGAAAAGTACGGAGGATTGAACCCAGGACTGCCTCACTGACTACATCCCCCAGTTAGAGGAATTTTTAACAAATTACACTACTTAAAGGCATCCTGAGTCCAAAAACCATGAGAGATTTGTACTGAAATTACTATAAACATTTAACTTTTAAAGATATTAAGAATAAATCTAAAATATTGTTTCTAAAAATCTAAAAAATTTGGTGTCCTATGTTTTGAAAATGTCTAGACTTCACCAAGAATAAGCCAACGATTGCATGCAAGACATAGTTCACAGAAGTATTATTAACTTCCAAGAATATTTACAGTACTGTTCTACAAACATACCTACTCTGACCAAGTAAACAACTGAGATTGATAGGTTTTAGCGCTTGTAAATAATAAAACATGAGGGGGAAATGTCAACATTCTCTATGCCAAAGACAGTAGTGGTCTCATTTCTACTAAGTGCTTTGTGTCCCCATCTGCTTCATTAGCTCAGCTCCACATGAGACCACTGCCCGCCTCGATTTCTGGACCGCGGCCCCAATTCCTCTACGCCAGCCGCGTTGTCAGGGCTGCAGCTGCACAACCAATTCTCATTAAAATCAGGTCTTTGAAATGGAGGTCTCTGAAGGAATATAAAGGGCTTCATTATCTTTTCCCACAGCTCACAGGATTAAACTCCTACCCTTCCCCAGCCGTACACTAGTGTCCCTGTCCCCAACTCACGCCACACAGAAGGCAGCAGCTCAGTCTCAGGCACCGCATGAAAGTTATGAAGCGTGTAAGCTGCACAGTGCTGAGCCTCTCTAAATGACTTTCAGTACCTAGGAGGCAGTCACAGGTTGTGGGCAGATACTCTCAGACTGGTATGACTTTAGAAATAATCCTTCTGAAACACACACACACAGGGAAGACTAGGCAGTCTGCAGTAACTGCAGAAATCTCAAGTCAGGCTTATTCAAAATGTGAATTATTTTATATCAGCTACTAATTTTTGTTGTAGAATACTCATCCCTCTATTATTTTCTTGGGACAGGAAAATAAAGACAATTTATACCCCTTTTCCATTGTTTACTAGGATCTTGGCGGGGGGGATAAAGAAACAACCACTTTGCTTTGTTCTTGAAAGACATTTTACAACTGAATCTTGTGAAAAAAGCTAACATAAAACTGTCAAGTCTATAGATATAAAAGTAGTTAACAGTGAACAGATCAAATATATCCAATGCAATGGGGCTGGGGATACAGCACAGCAGGACAGAGCCTGACTGGCAAGCACAAGGTCCTGAGTTCACTTCCCAGCACCCCTCCCCCAAAAACCTTACAAATATATCTAATGCAAAGTAAAAATGACAGGTTTTAAATAAAATATATTATTTTTAAAGTTGCCATACCACTGGAGTTCCTGTAACAGGCAGAACCATAGAACTTTATTTTAGAGAACAGAATTAAGATTAGTAACATTCTTTGGGGTCAAGTATATTTCTTCTGTTCCCTGGGTGATTCATTCATAAACAGAAGAAAAAAAATAAAAGTATGAGACAGCGTCTTTCAAGTTACAGAACTGAAGCACACTGAGATCTCATTATAAAAAGTGACTACCGCTTGCATTTTTAGGTAATCAAGCCAAAATCATCAACCTAAATGTACTTCACAACTACTAATTCCATGGATTTTGTTTGTTTGTTTGTTTGTTTGTTCGTACTGGGGATTGAACTCATGACCTTGTGCTTGCCAGGCAGGTGCTTGTGCCACTGAGCTAAATCCCCAGCCACCATGGATTTTTAAGTATACAACAAACATGATCAAAAAAAAGGAAACACGATTAAATGTAGAATGAGATCTCCTCACACTATAAACGGTGGCTATTACTGAAAATAAGTAAACAAATGTTGGTGAGGAGACATTGGTACAATTGTAAATGGTGTGACTGCTAAAAAATAAAAAAAAATTAAAAAGCTACCAGAGTTCCTAAAAATTTTTTTTAAAAAACAAGAATACTACACGTATCAGCATTGGGATATAATCAGAAAAAATAAAGACAGGGCACCAAAAGATTTGTGCACACCCAAGTTTGCACCAGCATTACTCGCACAGCCAAGAGATGAAAGCACTCAAATATCCACCACCATGAACATATAAGGACAGGTGGCTCCCACAGTCACCCCTCAGTCCGTGGGCTGGGCTCCAGAACCTCCTGGAGTACCAAAGAATGCCCCTGTTGTAAGCCCTTTATATAAGAGAGCACACCATTTACATATAACCTATGTCTCTCCTCCCATACAATTCACATCATCTCTAGCTTACAATAACTGACACAGTATAAATGCTATCTAAATACTTGTTAGACTACATCATCAAGCGAACAAAGATAGGGGAAAAGACTGTACATGTCTTTTTTAAATGTACATGTTCAGAACATAAATTTTTTTTTAACATTTTTGATCTGTGGTTAGTTGGAGCCTCCACTATAAATCAGTAGATACAAAGGGAAGACTCCATACAAAATGGAGTGTTTGCTCAGTCTGAAAAAAGAGGAAATATTGTCTGTGCAACAACATGAACTTTGTGGACATTACGCTAAATGCAGTAAAAGTAGTCAAAAAGAACAGATATGTATGAATTCATTTATTATACACAATCATAACACAGGGTAGGCACTGGGGATAGGCATAAGGAAAAGAGGAGTTAATAGGGACAGTTTCAGTTTTGCAAGTTAAAAAGAAGTTGTGGCCGGGTGTGGTGGTGCACACTTGTAATCCCAGCACTAGAGAGAGGCTGAAGCAGGAGGACCACCACCATAGATCACCTCCATTCTACTGGCCTTGAACTCACTTTGTAGCCCAGGCTGGTTGTAGCCTGGGCTACAAAGTGAGTTCAAGGCCAGTAGAATGGAGGTGATCTATTCTTGAACAGCTACCACATTGTAACGTATTTTTGCTATTTTTCTCCATCAGGGTACCATCAGTTTTATACCGTCAGGATATAAAACTGAAAAGAGTTAAAGATGAAATCATTAATAATGGTCGGGAGTGGTGGTGCAAGCCTATAATAATACCAGCACTTGAGAGGCTGAGGCAGGCGGACTGTTACAAGTTTGAGATCAGCCTGGGCTATAATGTGAGCTCAAGGCCACCCTGCACTGCACAGTAAAACCCTGTCTCAAAGACGGGGGGGGGGGGGGGGGGACGTTAACAATGGGCTAAAAAGGCTGGCTCTGGGAGGAGCACAACAAAAGGCCAATTTGCCCTTCCCATAAGCCACACAAATCACGTGGGGCCCAGGAAGAGGGACAAGGTAATTCACCCCTCTCATAAGCAGGCTGAGAATCAGAACACACCCACAGCCCAAGCAACCAGCTGGTTCAGGGGACGGGCTGAGTAGACGGCAGTGCAAACACAGCTACATGCTTACACTGTTTGACTGACTTTGCAGGCCTAAGGCCAGCAGTCTGAGCATCTATTAGGACAGCAGTATGCAATATAGCAAATATGCGAGATTTCCTGCATCATCTTCTTGAAATCCAATATTGTTCTGTTTAGTTTTGTTCTGATTTGTTTTGTTTTATTTAATGCTCTATTTTGACTAGTTTTATTGTTTTGCTTTATTCAATTTTGCTGTCTGATGGACAACTACTGTGATGATAATAAGAGAGATGATGGTAGCTATTGTAGATTTCCTATTATCCTATTTTGAGGTTCTGCACCATTTTCACTGTTTTGTTTTGATTGGTTTTACTGTTTTATTTTTTTAGGTTTTAGTCTCTTTAAAATAAAAAAAGGACTAATAAAATAAGCCAGTCCAAAAGAAGGCAAATAATCAATAGTGGTTTGTTATATAGCTTTTGTAGGTATTTTATGGCATCCAGAAAATATCTACAAAAAGCTACGTAAGAAGCAACTACATATATACATACATACACACATATTTTTTTTTCAAAAAAAATTTTTAAATTATCTTGTGCTATCATACACCATGGGAAGTTTGTCTTTTTAATTAACAGTTTACTCTGGAATCAGGCAATATCAGTAACTTTAAGAACTGCTCCCCTCAGGGCTGGGTATGATGGTGCATGCCTGTAACCCCAGCCTTCAGGAGGCTGAGGCAGAAGAATCATGTGAATTCAAGGTCAGCCTTAACTACATACCAAGGTCTTGTCTCAAAAAAAAAAAAAAAGCAATAGGGGGACCTGGCTTCTCTTGACGTTTATGCATTTTACCACATAACTAGTCTCAGATAGATGTAGATTGGTTAAAATTGGCTATAAAGATTAAAGGCTTTCGTTTTGGCAAATTCGCACATGTGTGTAATTTATTTTGGTTGTTTTCATCCCCATTACCCCCACATTTCACTCTGGGGAGGGGAAGTTTAACTGTGTACCCGGCCAACCATTTTTAAAGAAAACAGTTAACCAAAAACTGGTCCAAAATGGAAAATGTCTATCATCTGTCTGTCTACTTATTTACTTGTTTATTTACTTTGAAGAGACAAGGTCTCCCTATGTAGTCGAGGCTGGCCATGCACTCACTCTGTAGCTCAGGATGGTGATTTCCTCTGACTCAGCCTCCTGAGTGCTAGGATCACACATGTGCGCCACCATGCTGGCTGTAAGAAAATCTCTACATCCACCCTAAGCTCAACACATTTCATTTAGTGTCATTCCCTAAACTGTAAATATTTTTCAGTGAACACACATATTAAAGGCATTCACAATAATGGCAATAAATGAAAACGAGTCATCTTTGTTTATATGACCATTTTCATTTTAAAAAATGAATTATTTCATAAATCGATATAAAAGCATGTCTTCTATCCACACAGCACAAAAACAGCAGAGCGTTTTCTTATGCTGCCCAGAAAGCACTGCTTAGTCAAAACCACAAAAGGGTGCTTTTATGATTTATTCATCGAAATCGTGGCCTTTATAGGGAAAATACATAGCAGCAATTATGATAAATCCCAGCAGCTGTGCTACAGGTTATTATACTGTGCTTAGGTGCTGAGCAGACCCTACACGAACCACTAATGCTATCTTTGTAAACACGGCACATCCTCTCAGATGGCATTTATTTCTAGATACTTCTATGGAAGACCATTAACGCAAAACTGGGAATTTAATTCCAGTTTCCAGTCTCTAAACCTATCATTAGACTTTTCAAATATTTTCTGCTTACACATGAAGACATATACATTAGATCAAACTGTCAAAATTAAAGAGTTAATAACCAATCACTATATTCCTCAAAAATCTCCCAAACTGTACCCTTATTTATTTACATGTAGAAAAGAAGAAACTCAATTCAAGGAGAAATTCTGGAGTAATCTTTGAAAGATTATCCCATTTTAGCTTGGCCTTTATCCTAGTTACTTTTTCTCATTGCTGAGACAAAATACCTAGCACCCAAAGTTAAGAGGAAAGATTCATTTAGCTCACAGTTGTTTTGAGCAGTTTCAGTCCACAAAACACTGGCTCCGAGGCAGGTGGAACAGAACAGCGGCATCACAGAGGACAAACGGTTCATGGCAGGCAGAAGGGAGCAAAGCAAGCAAGCGACAAGACACCACATCAGCCCTTTCTGTCCCTTATTCTAATACAGACTACCAGCCCTTAGGGCAGGCACACTCTTACTCCTAGCATCTGCCGGGGATGTAGGTCAACCACACAACACCTTCTGACAAGCACAAGGCCATGAGTTCAATTTCCGGTACCAAAAGAAAAAAAAAATTCCTAGCACTGCACTACGAATCAATCCCAGCATCACACAATCTAGAACCAGCCACCTCTGCAAAGCCCCACCACAACCACATGAGGTTTTGGGAGAACATCCAGACACAAGCCACAACAGCCTTTAGTGAGTTTCTCCATGGCACACATTTCCTCACCTGGCGCACAACTGCTTCTGGGGGTGTGTGCACTCATCTAACCCACCTGAGACCCTCTGGTATGCTAGTGCTCTTCAAGATGCTATGAATTCAGAACATGAAAGTGGCAGCACTGAAAACACACCACCTGATCACAGAGCCAGGAAACAACGGTATTCCAAGGCACGGTGCTTCCTGACTTTTTCCTCATCTCTAAAAGCAGTAAGAGTTTTTCCTATCACTAAGATGCCTTACCAGCCAGACACAGTGGTATGCACTGCAGTCCCAGCTACTCAGGAAGGCAAGATGAGAGGGTCACCCGGCCAGGAGTGAGGCTCAACTGGAGCCACTCACCACTCCTGTCTCAAAGAACCAGCGCTGGGAATGCGGCTGCCCTTCCTGGTTCTGTCACTAGTCCCACCCACCCACCCACCCACGAGACCCAGAGGCAGGTAAAATAAGTTAAACAGACGTCAGCAAAGCAACGAGCTCTAATAAATATTCTCAGAGCATAAAAATGTAAGAAGCACTACATTCTTAAATTTATCAGACAAGTAAGCCATTCATAGACTACCAATTAGCTGAAATACAGTATAACTAGGAAGAAATAATTTTTGTTTTATTATAATTGTGACAAGCAACAATTAAAGTTTTTAAAATAATTTTAAGCTAATGTAGACGTCAAAACAATTGATAATATTCAACATCTACTTTTTATTTTTAAAATTGTTTGGGGGGGTTGCAGAAAATAAACCCAAGGCTTCTTGTATACGAGGTAAGCACTTTATCACCAAGTCGCCTCCTATGCCCCCCCTTTTTTATCGGTACCAGGGATGGAATTCACAACTGCGCATTGCAAGGCAGGCACTTATGCCACTGGGCTAAATCCACTCCGAAACAAACAGCTTTTTTTTTTTTTTTGGCCAGGGATCAAACTCATGACCTCGTGTTTGCCAAGCAGGCATTCACGCCGCTGAGCTAAACCCCCAGGCCAATACCCTTATATTTTAAAAGTTCCTAATAAAACAAAAATAATCTCTTTTGCATTTTATTTATAAAGCACAACAAAAGGTTGGCTTAGTGCTTAATGGTAAAATGCAAATACATATTCCAATAATGTCAGCACTGAAGGAAACATTGAAGCAATGAGTAGGACAAGATGCTCATCATCACGATGTTCTAGAAGTTCTAGCCAGCAGGATGTGGTGGCGCATATCTGCAATTCCAGCACTCAGGAGGCTGAGCCAGGAGGACTGCCGTGAGTTTGAGGCCAGCCTGGGATACATTTTGAGTTTAATGCCAGCCTAGACCCTGTGTCAAAGAGAGAAAGAGAAAGAGAAAGAGAAAGAGAAAGAGAAAGAGAAAGAGAAAGAGAAAGAGAAAGAGAAAGAGAAAGAGAAAGAGAAAGAGAAAGAGAGAGAGAGAGAGAGAGAGAAAGAAAGAGAGAAAGAAAGAGAGAAAGAAAGAGAAAAAAGAAAGTTGTACCAGCCAATGCCATTAAAACAATCTAGCTCCAGAACACACCCTTTGATTTTCCAAATGAATACTTATAAAGATCACTGAAAAGCTTTTAGTATCCTGAAAGAAAAATGAGGATAAGTAACATGGAAAGTTCAAATCACAAGACCAATTAAACAAATGAAAATGAGGACCAAAACAAGTATTTTCTACTCAAACTGACAGACACAAGTAATATTTACAAGCCAACCACGACCTAACACAGCTGCTGCCCCAGCTACATGGAAAACTGCAGTAGGAGGATCACCTGATCCAGAAATACACTGGATGTCAGCCTGGGCAACAGAGTAAGATTGGTCTCAAAACAAAACAAATACAAGAACATAAAAAAGCCAAAGATTTCATGGATTTGGGGAATTGTCCTATAGTTACCGATCAATAACCTTGTTAATGAAATTTTTTTCTTAAAAAAATTTTTTTCAAGACAGAGTCTCATTATGTATCCCAGGCTGGCCTCAACCTCAGGGCAATTCTGCCTCAGCCTCTTGAGTGCTAGGGTTAGAGGCATGTGCCACAAAATTCCACTTCCAATAGCCAAGTATCAGAAAATACTCATAGATATTCACAAAGACAATGTGACAAAGGCCATAGGAGGGCTGTCACAACCATTTCCCATGTCCCCAATGGACAGCACTGATAGAATTTTATTTCAGAAAATAATATATAAGTTTTAGTAGGATACACTTCAGTTTTCCGTAACTCATCAAGAATCTGTGATATGCAAAGTGAATTTTATTTTTGGAAAGTGAATTTTTAAAACATTATGTTTTTGAACTTGTACAATAACATTTCAAGACAGCCCCTGCTGAGAAAAGCTGAAATCCAGTGTGCGGTGGTGCAGGCCTCGGCCACAGCCCCAGGCAGTAAAGCAGAAGTCCCTCCAGAAAGGGCACAAGCCTCAGCCAGAGACGTGATCCCCAAGACAGCCAAACACTGGAGATGTTCTCAGGCACAAAAATGAGGATGATTTACTCAACAGCTTACGTAAATTTTTTTTGCCATAACATACAGAGATGTTTATTACTATATTTTACGTAACAAAAATGTAGAAATAAAGGATTCAACAAGAAAAGTTTATTAAATTATGGTGTAAATCATTTGATAGACTGTTGATAAAAATGATGCTTACTTTAGAATATGAAAAGTGCCTTAGGGAAATGAAAAAGAGCCTGCATAACTACATATGAACTGTAATAAAATTTTTAAATAAGCATTAACAACAAATCCCAGGTAGCAGGATATATACCACAATGTTGAGAGGATGCTTTCTGTGAATGGTACCATCACGATAAGAACTCTACAACAGCCTCACATTTGGTAGCTCAACTCATGTATTACTGTGCCTGTTAATAATAAAAGGCCACTGCTCCTTCTTTAAAGACATGTTACGTTAAATATGCATTATACACACATTCACACACTCTCCTTTATTCTTTCTGAGATTGCAAAACATACCTGCCCTGAATATTTTCAGGAAGAGTCTACTTTTGTATTATTTTCTTAGAAAAAAATGATTAATAATGAAATGCACACATAGATACACATGTATTTCTAAATACATACATTTTAAAGTCAGCTAGCCAAGCTGCCTGTAATATCTGACGGCTCCAGAGGGACCAAGGTTTCAGCTGGCATCCCTGTCAAAGCCAACAATCACCACAGAATGCTCCATTTCTTCCAGAACCTAACTTCAGTTGGTTAAGAGCGCATTCACTAGGAGGACTTACTCACAGGCCAGTTTCTTAAACAGTAAGTTCCACCTGCACTGGCATGGACTACACTATCCCACCTTAGCCCTGTACTTCATTCTTGAATATCTGAATAAATCAATGATGATGACATCATCTACCACTCCACATATCCATACTAGAGGTCTATCTGCCTAACACACAATTCAAGTCTTAAGTCCCTTGAGCCCTCGTTATAGAGGTGTAGAATGGATAAGAAGAATGCATCCGGCTATTTTCACATACATGTGAGAAAATCCAAAGCCAGCTGGATTAAACAGGGAATTCAGTGCCTCACACAGGTAAGAACCTAGAGGTATACCGGCGTCAGGGAAGGGCAGCTCTAAGAGCTCAACCAAAGCTTCAGGGTATGGGTTTTCTTGGCTCTACTCCTTCAGTTTGGCATCTCGTACAACTAGCTCTCCTCTCAGGGTCAGAGGATAGCTGCCAGGAGTCCACTGTGTTTTCAGGTCGAACTTCAGAAATGAAAAGGTACTTTTATCCCAACTCTTCTATCCAGCATCCTAAGACTGATTCTGATTGATCTGGCTTAGGCTGCATGCACATATGACATGGTTCCCTTAGGCAGAACACGTTCGTCAGACAACTATCAAAATATATAGGAAATAATGCACAACGAAGTTTCTCTTAGTGGTTTAAATTTCTTATACTATGAAATGATGGTATAACTGCAGGAATAAAACATATCATGCAACCTTCCTATCATCTTTCAAAGGTATTTTCCTGTTGTCATCACAACCCACAAAGAAAAAAATGTAGCTAAGAGTGCAGCTCAGTGGTAAAACATATGTCAAGGATCATCACCAAAAGGGGGGCCATCAATTCTTTCCTGAATACACTGTCAGTTTTTTTGTTTTGTGTTTTTTGTGGGGTTTTTTGTTTTTGTTTTATTTTTTGGGGGGGGTGGCTGAGACAGGGTCTCACTATGCAGTTCAGGAGTTCACTTTGTAGCCCAGGCTGGTCTCGAACTTGCTACAATTCTCCTGCCTCAGCCTCCTGAGTGCTAGGATTACAGGTGTGTGCCGCCATGCCCAGCTACATTATCACTTTTTGAAGGATTCAAAAACGTACCATCAGGGGCCGGGTATTTAGCTCAGTGGCTTAAGCGCCTGCCTGGCAAGCATGAGGTAGTGAGTTCGATCCCCGGTACCAAAAAAAAAAAGAAAGAAAAAGAAAAAAAGTACCATCAGATTATCTGATAAAAGTCCAAACACAGCTTTATGATATTCCTTCTTAATATGTGAAAACATTCCCACAGATTTTCAGGGAAAAAAGGTTCTTATTTTACAATTCTTCTCAACTGTAACAGTACGGTTTAAAAGAAAAACAGAGGAGTATGTGAGTATCTTGAATTAAGAGGGAGGGGATGTGCTTCACAGAACTTTAAAATACAACAACCAGATGCTCGAGACCCCTTACTACGCCCACTGTTCACCTGACCCCCACCCTGCCCTCACACACAGCAGCACTCAGGCCGGGACACACATCCGGGGGCTCTCCCAATGTGTGGACAAACACTGTAAAGATAACTCAAAGTGATTCTTAAATTATATTCCTTATCATTCATGTTTATTATCATTTCTAGAATTAGAAAAAAGATGATAAGCTATTGTTTTTCTAACAGAATGTGTAACTGTTCACTGAAAGTTAACACTCAAACATACAGGAGAGAAGCTCATTCTGATGGTAAGGCTGGACCAAAACCACAAGGCAAAATCCAAGCAACATCCTTTAAGGGTAGAACTAACCACCTGAACACATCTTACACACTAGTCATCTTGCAGAAAAAGCCAAGCTTCCCTCATCCTGGAGGGAACTGTGTGGTTAAAGAAAAGAATGTAAATTAAAAGAAAATCTATGTAATTATTCAGTTCTGTAAACTGGCTTTCCAAGTACTCTACTGTCCAAATAATTCAACTCAGTTAATACGTATTGGAGGCATGATTAAGAAGCCAGTGCCTGGGGTACAGGGATATAGCTCAGCAGCACAGCACCTGCCTGACAAGCACAAGATCGTGAGTTCCAACCCCAGTGCCAAAACAAACAAACAAGCAAAAACAACCAAGAAGACAGTGCCTGTGTTAGACACACAGGAATATACACATGGCACTGGACTTCATGAAGTTTAATACTATGCTGCAAAAGAACATACACCAACCACCATTACCAAACAACACAGAACAAAATCAAGTAGAAATGCATGTTTCAGGTAATCGGAACAGGAAGAAATCAAATTAACCTAGATGATTTCTGGAGCAAATAGTAGAAAATTTCAAGGGAAAACTGCTTACACAAGAGGGAAATTCAAGTAGGTGGATCCAGACATGGACACTGGGCTACAGTTCTACCACATCTCTGAAAGCCTCTTGGTTCTGCCCTTCTTCACATAAGGCTGCAGTAGCTCCAGAAGGCACATCCAAATAAAACAAGCACGATGGCAATGAGAAACCATCTATTTCCTTCCTTTTCTCAGAAGCAAAAAAACCTTTCTTGGAGGCTTCTTACAGACTTCCTTTTTATACCCCGTTCGTCAAAACTGGCCATTGGATCTTCTAAAACAATCACTTTCAAAGAGACTAAAACATGCCACAACTAAGACTGGAATGGCTGTGTTAAATGTCATGACCACTCCTCCAGTCCTGACTGAACATTTCAAAGACAATTATTTCAGGTCTTGGACTGGAGAAGAAATAAAAGAGAAAAATACACAGGTAAAGGAAGGGACTGGCTAAATAAAAGAAAGCCAAATCCTGAAATTATACATCACACTGTTAGAATAATATACTGTTATCATTCTCTGTACTGCAAAAATTAATTTGTCAGTAAATAGGAAGAACAGAGGGAAAACAGTCTTTTTATGAAAAAGACAGGTTGTTTAGTTACCAGAGACAACAATCAGACTTACCACTCCTCGTTCAGTTAGGTCCGGGATGAGAACAATCCACATTACACACACAGATGACTCGCAGACTCATTATCAAAGTTGTTCCTTGATAATTTCTTCATGTGAGTTCCAGGTTTCACCCAAAAAACCCGCCAACTCAGAACTGACCCTATCTGCAAAGAAAAGCATGCAATTAGGAGGCAAAAGTTGCAGGGTGCAATTCTTTCCACCCCCACAATTAACTGACATGTGTGAAAACTAAACTCAAACACTAGTCTTACTAAGCACCATGGTTAAGCCAAACCACCTACATTTTAATGCCTATAATGTATTTACTATAAAGAGTTACCACCCTTTTCCCATCACATAAATTTATTTCTACTTCCACAGTAGACCAGGTACCCCTTATCAAAGGATGCCCACTGGGTAGAATCCAAATCACATCATGTGAACGCACAACACAGCCTACACGGTGTGTTTAAGGGTTGTTGTCTACCTACATAAATGTGAAGAATTAACAAAATCCAGGTTTCTGACCTCTCCTGAAAATACAGATTCAGCAATCCTGTATCCACACTCCCAACACGGCAACCATCTGTCAGCTGGTTAAAGGCTAACTCCTAAGATGGGACACAGGCTCTGCAGTTCTCCACTCATGTCACCACTCTCTTACAGTACAACCTTTACTCACAGTTACCTGTCTGGAGTCTGTAAACACATGGGCTTGCAAACTCTGCTATACAGCTATATCCTAGATGACAATTACTTGACAATAATACATTATCAGAGCCACGCAAGTTTTCCTACTTTGAGAATATACGTAATATACCTCAAGGGTTAACAGCACGAACTCTGGAGTCAGAAGCCACTAGGTTGGAGTTCTAATTCTGAAACTGACTAGCTGTGTCACCCTGAACCTGTGTTTAACCTAAGGTATTGTGCCTTCATTTACAAGCAGCCAACTAAATACATAGCACTTAACACAGCAAACAAACAAACAGACCCAAAATCTAACATATCCAAAGTAAACTGATAATCCTAAATTCATTATTTCCTAAGCCTTCCTCATGATCCATGTATCACTGCACAGCATATAAATAAACTGAAAACCTAAGTACAGGTATTACAATAGTCTAACCAATCACAAGCAGCCAAGTGTCAACCGATCACAAGCCACTAGCTGACTGGACCATGACCCAAAAAGGAAGAGGAGGAGATGTAACCAATCAAACTATTTCCAAACTTACTCTCCTTTCCTGACCATCAATACTCATTGGTTCAAAGCTCTCTGAACCTTTTATAGTTCTGAGTGCTGCCTGATTCATGCATTCTTTACTTGAACACTGCTAAATTTAAATTGTTTAAAGTTTAACATAGCTAAAAACTGGGGCTACCAACTGCCTATCAACAGGTGTGTGGAGAAATATATGGTACAGTACAGTCAATGGACTATTAACTGTAATTTTTTAAAAATGAACTATTATATATTCATCAATAAATGAAGCTCAACCAGGAGGCAAAAAGCCACACTGGGTGGCAGGCTTCAGCCGCGCACAAGAGAGAGACCCTGGCGCATTGGGACCTGCACCATGCGGTGACCTGGGGTGCCAAGAGAACAAGGAACTCCTCCCCTCTCTGGAGAGAGGCTGTGAGTGTGGCAGGCTTCAGCGGCCCTAAGGAGAGAGACCCTGGCACATCGGGACCTGCACCGTGTGGTTGACTCAGGTGCCAGGAGAACAAGGAGCTCCTCCCCTCTCTGGGGGGTGGCTGTGAGACTGCCAGTGCAGGGGCTGAGAATCAGACATCTCATGTCGTTCCGTCCCCCATCTCGTGTCCTCCCCCTCCCCCTGCTCAGCAAGTGGGAGCCAGTGAACTGGACATCTTGTGAAAGATTGGCTATGTTGTTTTGTATGAACCTTCCACATACAAAGATACGGACAACCATTTGGAAGAAAACAAGAGACAATATGATAGACAGTGAAGATCTCTGGTTGTCTAGCTTTGAGATTTACGCTTTCTTATGTCCCGTTTTGTTCTGTTTTGTTCTGTTAAATTTTATCCCCTTTAAAATAAAAAAAAATAAAAAGCCACACAGGGTTGATGTTGCTCACTGGAAAACACTTAACACGCACAAGGCCCCAAGTGAAGCATCCAGCACCACACACACAACACACATATACTACAGAATTCATCTGTCTAGAAAATGAAGACTAAATTCCACGATAGGAAGCAGAGCAGCAGATTGCACAGGGATAAGGACAGGTGGGTACACAGAAGGACTATAGAGAGACACAAAGCGTTTGGATACTTTCAATAGTTCTTCTTGTTTGCTTTTCGTGGAATTGAGATCGAACCTGGGGCCTTGAGCACAACAGGCAAATTCTCTACCACTGAGGCTACATTCCCAGCTCCAATTTTCATATTCTCATGGAATACTTCCACAGGTATAAGCATATGTCAACATTTATCAAACTGAATGCTGTAAATCTGTGCGATAATTTCACATTTTAAAAAGAAGTAATTCTGGGCAGAGCATGGCAGCACACACCTACAGTCCTAATCTCAGGAGGCTGACACCGGAGGACTGCTGAGGGTTTGAGGCCAGCCTGGGCTACAGAGCAAGTTCAGGGCCAGCCTACACTACAAAGTGAGACCTTGTCTCAAAAAACAAAAAAACTGAAAAATTAAAAAGAAAGAAAAGGTGATTCTATAAATACTAATAATTAGTGGCAAGATTGCCTTTATGAAAAGGAGAACCTCTTCAATGCATTATGTTTGAAAACCATGCTCACAACCTTTCTTAACCCTAAGGATCAGAAACATTAACTGCTGATCACAGAGAAAGCACATATGACAAAAACAGCACCCTATCCCAGAATAATCTGACATGAGCAAAAAAGAATCTGGTAGATTTCAGTATTATTCATTCAATTACAGTCCGTACAGTCCCTCAATCCTTAGGTACATTTGATTGGAATTAAGACTTTAAAATTAAGTTATTTTGCTGTCAACCAAAAAGACACGTTAATCATCTAATGAGCATTCATCTGGGTATTACTAGTATAAACTTCAAATTATGCTTTAGATCATGAAAAAGTTATGAAACCATATTAATCTAAAAATTCTGGCTCGTACTGGTGATTTCTGTATCACAGTAAATGCCATCTCTAAAACCCTCTGGCCTGTTATACTGAAGAAACCAGAGCAAATCACATTATTTCCTTAGCTAAATTTCACCACTAAATTTTATTTTACACAACACCAAAATCTCTCCACACAGTTCTATCCTCCACATTCATCAGTCTTCGTTCCATCATACTGCTATGAAAAAAATGCAAAGCTCATCAGGCCGTCAGGACAGCAATTCCAAAATCCCACTGAAAAGCTGTGAAGACCAACAATGATTCTATTGAATCTTCAGATCCTCTTATAAATTTAAAAACACTACCTTTAAGGGCTAAACCACTGCAGTTCAAAAACCTTAAGTTTAAGTTGATGAAATACAGGAAGACAAAGTTCTAAAGTCGAACCGAAACAAGTTCTGGTTTTCCAGTTTTCCCCAATCAATAATGGCTTATATTAGCAGGACCTGAGCCTATTAAACTCCTCTATAATGTTGAATGAAAAATATGTATTTAAGCACATATCCCATTCATTTGCTTATTTAAAGTCAAACACCAATCCACTTTTTCTTCTCAAAGAAATACAGGTCTGTCAGGGAAAAATATCTAGGCCCATAGAAAGAAAAAAAAGCAAGCAAGCAAGCACCATCTCATTTTACAGACTCAGGTAAAGAAATCTGTCCAAAAATCACATTAACTAATCAGTGTAATGCCTATTAGCACTATACTGTTGTAGCGTCATTTATTTCCCCTTTACTGTAAATACAGTAGCAAGTAAGCCAGGCACAGTAGTGTATGCCTATAATCCCAGCTATTCAGCTACAGCAGGAAGATTTCAAATTCAAGATGAGCTTTAGGTAGTTTAGTGAAATCCTGACTCCAAGCCATACTAAAGAAATAAAAGTATAAATAGGGCTGGGTACCTAGCTTAGTGGCAGAATACCTGTTTACCTTGCACGAGCCCCAGGGCTCAGCATCTGGTGAGAAAGGTGGGTGTAGTATATAGTGTGTGTGTGTGTGTGTGTGTGTGTGTGTGTGTAACCATTCTCTTAAGTAATGTAACAGAAAAGTTAACTGGACAACTAACTATGCAGCCAATGGTGGCATTGTTAACACGGCTCATTGTATTTTGGCCTGCCTTTTACTATTGTTTGCTGGTACTGTTAATATTCCCAGGCTCTAAAAAATATATAAGATATAATCAGATTACAAAAAAGGATAGAGGTGAGGGTGGCTGTAGATGAGACAAAAAATTTAAACCCAGAGAAGAACTTATTTCTAATTGCTGGGGTTTCAGATCTGGTGGAAAAGGATGAGTTTGCCCTTACTAAGAAACAGAAAAGAATGAAGTTTTCAAATGTGGACTGTTGATGAGAATGTAAAATAGTAAAAACCACTCTGAAAATAGTTTAGCAATTCTCATACAAGGCATGCGCACCTGTATCACACTCCTTAACAAGCCTACTGCCAAGAGAACTGAAAATACCTGTTCACACGAATATAGGTACAGGAGGCAGTACAAGACAACAGAGACTTTAGGGTAAAACCGTCAGGTTACAATCCTGGCTTTGCCACTTACAAAGTGGGTGAAGGCTGGGGAAGTTATTCAACCTCATTATAGCTCATTAAAGGAGAAATAATTCAGATGCTTACAGGGGGGATTAAGTTAATACACTTAACATAACTTCCAATTCTGACTCCAATGGAGAATTTCAAGAAAGTTATTTTACTTGAAATTTGGTTTCAATAACTATTAAATAAAGACAATGCTACTTCCTTCAGCCACTACAAGGATGTGAAACATATGAAGTCAAGATTCAAAAGCAACATTGAAAAATCAACAACTTCCAGGTGTGGTGATACATGCATGCAATCCCAGCACTCAGGAGGCTGAGGCAAGAGGTCTACCTTGAGTCTGAAGTCAGCCTTGGCTTCATAGTGAGACCCTGTCTCAAAAAATAAAATAATGTAAAAATCAACAAGTTAAACCAGGTATGGTGGCACACACCTGTAATTCCAGCACTAAGGAGACTGAGGCAGGACTGCTGGAAGTCTGGGGTCAGCCCAAGCAACACAGTGAGTTCAACTACCTAGCATGACCCTGCCTCAAAAAACGGAAGAACAAAAAAATCTAACAGCTTTCTATACACTAATAATGAACTAAATAAGAAAGAAATTTTTAAAAACTTTAATTCACAATTAAAAACAAACAAACCCTAGAAAACAGCCTAACCAAGGAAATTAAAACACCTCTTCAGAGAAAATAATACACTGCAGACATTAGATGATGAACAGACCTTCCATGTTCATGAACAGGCAGAATGAAAAGTAAAAATGGCCATACTATCGAAAGCCATATGCAGAGTCAGCACAACCCCCAACAAAATTCCAATGATATTCCTCACTTAACTAGAAAAAAACCAAAATTCACATGGAAACACAAAAGAATGCACACAGCAACCTGTGGGGAAAGAGTAAGGCTGGAGGCATCGTAACAGCCAATTTCAGCTAACACTACACAAAGGCATAGTAACAAAAACAGCAGAGTTCTGCCACAAAAACAGACATGTAGACCAACGGGGCAGAGCAGAGGACACAGAACAACATTTTGGTTTGGGGGGGAGGGGGGCTGTTGATTTTGTTTTTGTTTTTTGGTGCCTTTTTTTTTTTTTTTCCCCCTGGTCCTGGGGATCGAACTTACAACTGTGTGCTTGCAAGGCAGGCGCTTACGCTGCTTAGCTAAATCCCAGCCCCTTTTTGGTGCCTTTTTGAGACAGGGTTTCACTATGCAGTTCAGGCCATTCTTGAGCTCATTTTGTAGCCCAGGCTGGTCTTGAAGTTGCAGCAATCCTTCTGCCTCAGCCTTCTCAGTGCTGGGATTACAGGTGTGGCCATCACATGCTGCTCTACTATATTCCTGACAAAAGGACCAAAAGGACCAGAAAGACCCCCTCTTTAACACTCTACGCTGGGAAAACTGGAGAGCCACAAGGAGAAAATCTAAATCTCTCTCATTTTGCACAAAAATCAATTCAAGTACATGAAAGACCTAAATTTAAGACTTGAAACTTTAAAGCTGGCTGTGGCAGTGGCACACCTGTAATCCCAGCATTTCAGATGGCTGAAGCACGAGAATTTCAAGCTTGGCCCAGTCCACGAAACTTAAAAATGTAGTGAGGTCAAAACAAGAAATTTACAAAGAATTGCAGATGTAGCTTAGTGTGAAGGGCATGGGTTCAATACCCAGTACTGGGGTTGGGGAGATTTGAAACTATTAGAAGAAAACACAGGGAAACACGTGAATCCACAGGCATAGGCACAGATTCCCTGAAGGACTCCAGCAGCACAGCAAGTAACACAAGAATCAACAAACTGAACATCAAATCCTCATCAACAGTGACACATCAAATCTTCATCAACAGTGACACAGGATTAATATCAAGAATAAAGAATTTAAAAAAAAAAAGACCCACCACAAAGAGACAGAACACCAACACCAACACCAACACCAACACCAACAGAACACCAACAAAATCTCTCAAAGGACAAATGAATCAGACATTTGTCCAAAATACACAGAGCCAGGCATGGTGGCACACGCCTGCAATCCCAGCATTTGGGACACTGAGGCAGGAGGATTGCCCTGAATTTGAGTCTAGCCTGGGCTACATAGTGAGCTGAAGGCCAGCCTGAACTACACAGCGAGACCCTGTCTCAAAAAAATAAATAAAAATAAAGGACAAATAGTCAATAATGATATGAAATATTGTTCAACACCTTCAGCCATTAAGGAAATGAATCTAAACTACACTGACATTTTGTCACTCTAATCAGAACAGCTATCATCAAGAATACAAAAGACAGTAAGTGTGAGGATGGGGCAAGGCCCTACACTGCTAGGAAGAATGCCAATCAGTACACAAAGGTATGGAGATCAATGGGAGGTTCCTCAGGAAGCTAAAATCGGAACTGCCGCATGACTCAGCTATTCGCTCCTCAGTCCACACTCGAAGGGATGAAACCAGCCTGCTCTAAGGGTACCTGCGCGCACCTCACAATAGCCGAGATCTGGCACTAGCCTAGGTGCCCATCCAGGAATGACTGGATACAAAATGTGCTGTTTATACATAATGGGGTAATTTTCAATCATAAAGGACAAAAATATGTCATTTGCAAGAAAATGAATGGAATTGGAAATCATCATGTTAAGCAAAATGAGCCAGCCTCAAAACAATAAATAAAACTCTTAAAATCTCTAGGAAACAATCTAATCATGAATACCTGGCTGATAACCATGTTTTCCCTAATATGTGGAATCTTAAAATGAGGACATGAAAATAGAAGGGATATAATTATTAGACAAGAAGAAGAGAAGGGGTAGGAGGGAGTATAAGGGAGGATAATCAGGGAGACAGATATGACCAAAATATGTCAAATGCATGTAGGAGAATACCACCTTGAAACAATATTTTGTAAAATTAATAGCACTGATTAAAATATATTTTAAAAATAAAATATTTCTGGCTGCGAGTTTGAGGCCAGCCTGAATTACACAGCAAGACACTGTCTCAAAAAAAAGTAAAACATTTCTAATTTATTTATAAATAGAACACTTATTTAGGAAAAAATCACTAAGTACTTTTAGAACTGTTTATTAAAGGATAATAGCGTTAAAAATAAAGTACTTTTATCACTGTGCACTGGGTCAATTACTCAAGCACATAGTTTGATTCTTTTAAATTCAATTTCAGCCGGGGATTTAGCTCAGCGGCGTAAGCGCCTGCCTGGCAAGCGCCAGGTTGAGTTCGATCCCCAGTACCAAAAAAGAAGGGAAGGGAAGGGAAGGGAAGGGAAGGGAAGGGAAGGGAAGGGAAGGGAAGGGAAGACAGACAATTCAACTTCAAAAGGTTTTTTAAATGTACACAGCATTAACTTAGTACAATGTTTTGCAAGCATTAGCTAAAACTGAAGTCGTATTTCATCATGTTATTAATGAAAATAAATACATTATAACCAGAGTGACCACTCATCCTTCCTTGCTCCTATTTCCTTGCTCCTATTTACATTTGGTTTTCAGAACATACATTTGGTTTTCAGAACATAATTATTAACAGTCATTTCCCTTCTACTCCAATACATCTCACATACCTGGTAAATCATCCTAACATGCCCCAACCTAGATAATAAATTACATGGTCACTCCTAGTGTATAACTGAAATACCTTCAAAATGTGACCTCACTGTAGCTCTCCGTTCTCCTATATGCTCTTACTTCCTTTTCAGTGACACTGCTCCTTGCCCTGCAGTTCCCCAGCTGGGTTCCAACCTCTCCTATCTTGCTCTCTTTATCCAGGGTTCCGGGACTATGCGGCAAGACCAGGCTGCAGTGCTTCCACACTCCTTGGCAGGGTCATGGCTTCCAAACCTCACCTTTCTCAAATTCCCACCTGTCCTTCTCATCTGAATTCCAAACTAAAAGCCAAGTCCAGAAGCTGTTAAAACACCAGCATCACCACAATAGTGGACTAATCTTACCCCATGGGGGGAGCAAAAAGACGATGTATTATGTACATGGACCACTTCCCCCACAATAAGCATAATCATTATGTGCTGTAGGCAGGTACTAATAAAAACTTTTAAAATGTTTCCCTCCAGGAATAACTACATTTAACAGGGAATTCCAAGAGAGACAACATTTACCCAAAGTAAAGAAATGCTAATGATAGGAATTTCAGATACTGTGACAAGCTGGGAAGAGGAGATCGTTTGAGGACAACTTTCATTCTTCAAATCAAGCAATGCAGGCAGGCGTCTACTGCAGAGACATAGTAGAACAGTCTTGATTTCCTCCTTTTTACAGGTTCCCATGTAATCCAGTCAAAAACAGCAGGGGCTTTAGCTCAAATATTAACATTAGGAAACAGCTCTCTGTGTTTTGTCCTGTGTCCTCAGCTTTTATCTTTCATTGTTCCTTTGGTTTATTTCAAACACTCCTGAGTTTCCCTCCATACATATGCTGATAATAGCCAAAACTACATTTCCTGTGCAAAGCTCTTCAGCCTAGCAGCCTTTAAAAGGGGGGGGGGGGGGTAAAATTAAGCATAAAAAAACAGATCATAAGATAACAATGTAAGAGACACAGATTTCAAAGCAAGACAACCAGAGATCTTCGCCTTCACTGTCTATTATATTATCTCCTTTTCTTTTTTTTTTTTTTTTGTACCAGGGATTGAACTAACAACCTAGCACTTGCCAGGCAGGCACTTATGCTGCTGAACTAAATCTCCAGCCCAAATAGTTGTCCATATCTTCACATACAATGAAATCATACAAAACAAAATATAGAACTGATCAGAACAGGATGATGAAGGCATTTTAAATCTTCAAGACCAGACAATAAGGAAGTCAACAATGGCTGCCATAGTGTCTCTCACTCTCTTCAAAATAACTGTCCATACCTTTATGTATGTTGAAATTAAACAAAACAAAACAGACCAAAATCACTCTGAACAAAGAATACTATTGCTGGATTTCGCATCATGATGCTATGGAATCAGCACTGGGTACCTTAGTGTCTCTTTTTCTTCAAAGTAGCTGTTCATTTCATCGTGCATTGTATTATCGATTCTCATAAACTTTTTAGAAGTTCTACGCATGCACTAGTCTCTACCTGTATACCTATCCTTTCCATATTAGGGGGAAAAAACAAAAAGCAAGACAAAACAAAACAAATCCCTAGAAGAACACAAAACTGAAAAGACATATAAACAACAGCAAAGAGCCCGAACACTGACAATATAGGCCTTCAAAACAAGGTGGTGTGAGCATAACTAGAGTTGTTATTTTACATAACGATCTTCAAGAGTTCCTCAGATCACTATACAATAATATGAACAATTGTTCCAATCCTATGGATGTTAACTATTATGTTCCAAGAACTTAAAGAGTTTGTAGTGCAATCATCTTAGCTATCCTGTGTTTATATAATTTTATACATTTTTTTCTTTTCCCTTCTTCTTTTTCCTTTTTCCCTGAGATATTATTTTTCTCCTTCAAGCAGATTCTTGCCCTTTCACTGTAAGTATTGAGTTTTTTGTATCTTACGTACTCTTACCATTTCTTCCACTAGGGAGACTATACAGTATTTAACACATATGAGTTTGATTTTTTCACTTATGAGTACGGTCTCCAGTTGCATCCATTTACCTATAAAGATCTCAATGGGATCATTCTTCATAGCAGAGTAGTACTCCATTGTATAAAAATACCACAACTTTTTTATCCGTTCCTCAGTTGGTGGACATTTAGGTTGTTTCCAAAATCTGGCTATTACAAATTGTGCTGCTATAAACATAGATGCACATATATCACTGTGGTATGATGTTTTCAGTTCTTCTGGGAATATGCCCAGAAGTGGGATAGCTAGATTAAATAGGACCTCCAATCCCAGCTTTTTGAGGAATGTCCAGACTGGCCTCCACAGTGGTTGCACTCCCACCAACAGTGCAGAAGAGTTCCTTTTTTCCCACAACCTCTCCAGCATTTGTTGTTGGTAGTTTTGTTTTTTGTTTTTTGTTTTTTTTTATCCTGGGCATTCTTTCTGGGGTGAGATGGGATCTCAGTATGGTTTTAATTTGCATTTCTCTAATGACTAATGATGATGAACATTTTTCCATGTATTTACTTGCCATTTGTATTTCTTCGTCTGAGAACTGTGTATTCATCTCAGATAACAATTTTTGGATTGGGTCTTTGAATTTTGGGGGTCTGATTATTTTTAATTCTTTATATGTTCTAGACAGAAGCCCTCTGAGGACAGTTCACTAAGATTTTTTCTCAATTTGTGGGTTTTCTTTTTATTATGCTGGAGATTTCTTTCAACATGCAGAAACTCTTTAATAAGGTGTGATCCCAGTTATTGATTCTGGGAAGTATTTCCCATGAGGTTTGATTCTTGTTCATGAATTCTCTACCTACATACCCCTATGTCTTCAAGATTTTTACCTACATTTGTCTGGTTTAATGTTTAGATCTTTGATCCATTTAGACTTTAGTTTAGTACACGGTGACAGGCATGGGTCTAGTTTTAGTTTTCGGCATATGGAGAGCCAATTTTTCCAGCACCATTTATTGAACAGACTATCTTTCTTCCAGTGGACATGTTTGGCCCCTTTATCAAAGATAAGGTGACTGAGTGTGCTTGTAGTTGTAGTTGTACCTTCTAATCTATTCCACTGATCTTCAGGTCTGTTTTGATTCCAGGACCATGCTGATTTTATTACAGTAGCTTTGTAGTATAACTTCAAGTCAGAGATTGTGATGCCTCCTGCCTTGCCTTTATTGCTTAGAATTGCCTTTGCTATTCTGGGTCTCTTTTGGTTCCAGATGAATTTTAGAAGTGATTTCTCTAGATCTGTGAGAGATATGCTAGTGGTATTTTGATTGGGACTGCACTAAATCTGTATAACAATTTTGGGAGAATAGTCATTTTCACAATGTTTGTTCTTCCTACCCATGAACAAGGGATGCCTTTCCATTTTCTGAGGTCCTCTTAGATTTCTTTTTTCAGGATATTATAATTTTCCCTGAATAGATCTTTTGCTTCTTTTGTTAGATTAATTCCTAAGTATTTCATTTTCTTGGATGCTATTGTAAAGGGTGTGGCTTCTCTTCTCTCTCACTGGTTTTGTTGTTAGTGTATAGGAATGCTATTGATTTTTGAGTGTTGACACTGTATCCAGTTACATTACTGAATTTATTTATTATATCTAGGAGTCTTTCAATGGAGTTTTGGGGGTCTTCTATGTAGAGTATCATGTCATTTTCAAATAATGATAATTTAACTTCTTTTCCTATCCTTACTCCTTTTATTTCTCTCTCTTGTCTAATTGCTCTGGCTAGTATTTCCAGCACTATACTGAATAGGAGTGGTGATAATGGACATCCTTGTTCCTGATTTTAGGGTAAAGGCTTTCAGTTTCTGGCCATTTAATATGATGCTGGCTGTTGGGTTGTCATAGATGGCTTTTATCATATTGAGGTAAAGACCATCTATTTCAATTCTAGCAGCCTTTCAATTCAGCTTCACATAACCCTCTCTGCATGTGCTGCTTCTCCACCTAACGCCTTTCCTCTGCCTCCATTTCTCTACCATTCCTTTGCCCCATTTGTACCATTCAGCAGCAGGCAACACTCAGACCACAACAGCACTCGCTTTCAGAATAAAACGTGACAAATCTGCAAGTGGTGCTATCAAAACATCTGTATGTTCCACCACTCAACATTCAAATGATACATACATACTATATTAACAGGAAGTTATGCACTTCCTAAAAAGGTTAATAACCAACCGTTTATTTCAAGAGAACACAAGATTGGTTCCCTGTCTACTTTGCCCCACCCCATGCTTCTGTGTATAAACAACCCTGTCCATCACCACACACCAAGGAACTCTGCAACTTTCCAAAGGAAATCACTGGGAAGCACCATTGGGTACTGGATCATGTTTGTGACAGTATTACTTTGGAAGCGTTCTTTATGTTTAAAGAACAGAAAAAAGGGCCAGAAATACAGCTCAGCAGTACAGACCTGGCCCGGCAAGTGCAAAATCCTGAGTTCAGTTCCAGTACTCCCCTCCCAAAAAAAGAGTAGAGAAAAAAGCAATATGAAATTTTCATAATTACTTAACTATAAATGACAGTCTTGATCTTACCTGAGTAACATATTCCTAAAAAAGACACAAATGCATATTCTAAAAAAAGTTTTGGCCATAGAGTGACCGTTTAGAAAATTTCTTCTCTAGCCAGGAATGGTGACCCACATCTGTGATCCCAGCACTCGGACTGCTGCGTATTCAAGGCAGCCTCAGCTACACAGTGAGACCCTGTCTCCAAAAATTAATAAATCAATCTTTTCTTTCTCTAGTGAGAAAAAGGAACATGCTAGACTCTATGTTATATGTACTTAGTCATCTAAGTTACCAAATTGAGACGTTTAAGAGAAGAAATGAGAAAAACAATAGTAAATAAACAAATAATCAATCAAAATTATAACAAGTTCTTTAAAACTGTAGTTCTCATCCCTAGCTGGAGAGTACACTGACAAGCTGAGCACAGCAGAGGTGCACACTGTAACACCAGTACTCAGAGAGGCTGAGGCAGGAGGATACCAAGTTCCAGCCCAGCCTGGACAACCTGGGGAAGATTCTGTCTCAAAATGAAATATTGAAAAAGGGTTGGGGACGAAGCTCAGCGTGAGGTCCTGCATTTGGAGGCAGGGGGCAAGATACCACTGACAATGCCCCATTAGACAATTAATTCCTTGAAGTGGAACGCAGGATTTATACTTTGTTAAAAATACCTCTGGGGGGGGGGGATTTAGCTCAGCCGCACAGCATAAGCACCTGCCTTGCAAGCACATAGTCGTGAGTTCGATCCCCGACCACCCCCCCAAAAAAGTACCTCTGGATTATTTTAATGCACTGCCATGGTAGAGAATCACTATTATAAATGAACTTCTGTTTACTTTTACTGTCTCACTGTCTCTGTCTCTGGCTGGCTGTCTCTGTCTGTCTCTCTCTCTCCCTATCCATCCATCCATCCATCCATCTAGGTTTTTTGGAGACAGGGTGTCACTATGTAGTTCAGGCTGTCCTTGAACTCACTAATTTGGCCTCAAATTCATGGCAGTCTCTCTGCCTCAGCCTCTAAGTACTTAGATTACAGGTATTCACCACCAATTCCATTTTAAATCTTTTTAAAAGCATCATATATATGAATTTATTTAGCATAACATGCACTTTCATTTTACAAGCATTTTCCAGCAATTTGACATGACTAATCAAACTCAAAGAATTTTCAACCTTCAAATCAGAGAACACAACACATAACTACAAGGCACAGAACAATCTTACTATTTTCTATCTCATTCGTAAGTCAGGTACACATACCAGTATTTCTCTATATGAATTCTTACAAAGACCTCCAGGAAGCTAAAATCCATTACAATATTCCAGCCACAGAAGAACGAAAAGAGGATCCACGTGGCTGGCCGATGAAGGCCCTGCTCAGCCCGTATGTAGCCACCTGTCCCCTGCCTCCTAGCCTCCCCCCAAAGCCCTTCGTGTGCGTAAGATTCCTGAGAAGGAGCTCGATAGTCAGCCTCCCCCCTATTTCCTCAGGATGCCAACCCCTAAATAAAACCAATTTGCTTGCCACCGAATCTCACCTCCTGAGAACTATCTGGCTTTCTGGTGGCAACAGCCAGACCTGGACCTAGTAATAATCCTAATGATGCCTGCTACGAACAACAGACACTATTGCTGCTCTCAATTATTTAATAATGAAGAATAGAAGTCAAGGGTATTTGGAAGTTGCTTAGCATATACAGTTATTTAAATGAGACCTCAGCACACTGAAATTACCTAACCATTGAAATTCCATGAAACACAGAACTGTAAATATTTTCTGATGGAAAAGTAAACTTTTAGCACCTTATCAAAATATTTTCTGATGGAAAAATAAACTTTTAGCACCTTGTCAAAATTTTATGAGAATTAAAAAAACTGTACAAAGTTCAACATCAAAAAACCACAGCATCTTTTCATTCTAGATTACAGAAGGGGAATTTCTGCTACATTTACTAGTTCATACATTTTAAAGACTCCTATAGCCTCTGATAAACCAACGTAAAAAATGAATAAAAATGAAATGTTTAAATTATATAGTTTACATTAAAGGAAAAGGAAAATTTCTGAGCAGATCAGATCTAAGTCAGACTTTTTATCGTACCACCTAAAAAAATAAACTGAACACAAAATCTTACCACCTAACAAAAAGAAGGCTTCCACTGCATACCCTATGTGCAGGGTTAGTCCAGGAGCGCCTGGCATTCATTCATTCATTCTTTCCAGCCACTCCCCTCTACATACCTCCCTGTGCCTCAATGACAGGGAAGCATTTTTAAAAAGGGCACTTTCCAGCTTCTCCCCTGGGTAGCATCTGAGACACAGGAGAGGTCCTGCTGGTCCAGTCTCCTCTGCAGAGCTGGGAAGCAAGGAGTGCAGAGGCCGTGCTCCCACGGCTCATGTATCAGGTGAGCAATGAAGGGCGCCAGGCACCATCAGAAGCTGCTGCCGCTATCAACTGCCAGTCACCACTGGTGATGTTTGCCCCAGCAAAGTCACAGCTCCAGAGTCAGCGCACCCATCCCTGTGCGCACCCACCCCTATGCGCCAATCTCAGCTCTCTGACTTCTAAAAGCCGTCCCACATTCTGGAATGTATTTCCTTCAGTTTTTATTTATCAGCACACATGTGTAGGAAACAGTGACATTCTCTGAGGGGAGCTGGCCCAGTGCAGACCACTTCTTCTGCCCGGCCCCCATCACCTTGTCATCTCTTGGTCCCTTCCCTCCTGCAAAACATCTATCTCCTTACACCCTAGTACCTGATTTTTGCTCTTTGCCTGTATTTTGCATTTCTCATATGACAGAAACCATGCAGTAAGCACCTGGGTCTAATTTCTTTCACTTAACATCATGGAGCCAAGAGAGACAGGAAAGTAGGGTGTGGCTAAAGCCAGCTGGGAAAGCAGCTGTGACAAGATTCAGGACGCAGGAGCAGAACAGTCCCCACGGCCCTGCAGGTGGACTTGTGGCAAGAACGCCAACGCAAGTCTTCATTAGGACAGCCTAGCCCTGACATCAGCCCCAGGACCCGGTGACACAGAAAGGACAGCCGCCACGGAGCCTGCGCTCTCTCCTGCTCCTGCATGGTGGACGACCTCACGCTGGGCTGTACTCCTTTTCCCACTTTCACGTGGCCCAAACTATTCTGCAAAGCCTGATTCTTTTCCTACCTTTAATCGAACTTTCCTGGCATTTGTGCTCATCTTGACCAATTCTTTACTCAGGACAGGAAGAACCCAGAAACCACCTTGAGAAGGAGACTCCGGCTCCCCAAAACCTGGTAACAAGAGCCATTTTCCTACAGATGACTCAAGGTGATTATCCTTTGTGGCAGAGTAATACTCCATTTGCCAGTCGTCTGTTGATTCAACATACAGGCTGCTTCCAAGATTCGGCTACTATGACCTGTGTTTCTGAATGTATTAATCCAGCAACAGCCTTGATTCCAGCTCTTCCCTCTTTAAGAGGAGGAAGAATGCACTGAGAGAAAGAGTTTCTGTCTAAGAGGGACGGGGGCGGGGGGGGCGGTGCTCACCAACCCCACTCTCAAGAGCATTGACTGAGCAAAGCTGCAAGGCGACCAGTGTCCCATTTTCTGTTTAAATGCCTTTCTGCCTGAAACTCCAAGTGCTGTGTTTCTTGCAATAAATTCTGAGAGGTATAGTTTTAAATTTAAAACATGCATTGTCTATATTCATCCTTTCCTTCCACATTTTGGAAGTCAAATACATAAGAATTACTATTATCCAGTACTGTACTATAATGAATTGAACTTTTGAGGTTAATATCAAGAATTAAAAATTCTCTTCAGCCTGAAATTATTTTATTTGTAATTTATGCTAATTGTTGATAATAAAATAGTAACACTCCCAACAGTGAATGATCTTGCAAAATTTTGTTGGTTGAACCCATTAAGGCCAAAAACAGCAAAGTTACAGCTATGGCTGGTTGGCTGTTTTCTGTTTGCTTTTTGTTGTTGTTGTTTTTGTTTTTGAGATAGTCTCACTATGTAATATAAGCTGGCCTCAAACTCACGATGATCCTATCTGTCCCAGCCTCCCAAGTGCTAGGAATACAGGTATGTACCACCATGCTCTGCTGTGGTTGTTTTTTTAAAATGTTTCTTTTAGCTGGGGGCACTAGTGCCTGCCTGTAATCCCAGACCTCTGGAAAGCTGAAGCTGGAAGATCACAAGTTAGAGCCCAGCTGAGGCAAATAATGAAACCCTGTCTTAAAATTTAAAAAGGGATAGGAAGTGGCCCTGAAGCAAGGCCAGCAGATGGCTATAGCTGCTGGTTTTAAACAGGAGCCTAAAGAGAATTCTTTCTGTGGTCTGTTGGCCATTTCAGAACTTTGGAAATGGAATGGTCAATTCATCAGAAAGAAATAGCAGGTGAGTGTAGCAGACTTTCGGCGACCTGCAGGAGAGAGATCCTGGCACCTCGGGACCTGCACCGCGCGGTTGACTCGGGGTGCCGGGAGAACAAGGAGCTCCTTCCCTCTCTGGGGGGTGGCTGTGAGTGTGGCAGACTTTCCACAGCCTGAAGGAGAAAGACCTTGGGGTCTCAGGACCTGCACCATGAGGGTGCCGGGAGAACAAGGAACTCTTCCCCTCTCTGGGGGAGCGCCTGTGATCCTGCCAGCGCCAGAGCTAAGAATCAAACATCTCATGTCCTGTCCCCTGTCCCATTTCCCTCCCACCTTAGCAAGCGGGAGCCAATGAACTACACATCTTGTGAAAAGATTGGCTATGTTGTTTAGTATGAGCTCCCCATATGCAAAGATATAGACAACCATTTGGAAGAAAACAAGAGACGACAATACGACAGATAGTGAAGATTTCTGGTTGTCTAGCTTTGAAATTTATGCTTTCTTATGTCCTGTTCTGTTTTGTTGTGTTTAATGGTACCCCCTTTAAAATAAAATTTAAAAAAAAAAGGAATAGGAATATAGCTCAGTACAAATGCACTCGGGGGTCAATCTCTAGTATTGTGATGATGGTGATGATGACAACGACAACGACGACGACAGTGACGATAATGATGATATAAATATAAAATACATGCTGAATATAAAATACATGCTTTTTGTGGAAAGTATGGAACATATAGAAATGTTTAGAAAATTGATAATCACTACCTTCAAAACTACATATATTCAGCCAGGGATATAGCTCAGTGGCATAAGCACCTGCCTGGCAAGAACAATGTCCTGAGTTCCATTCCCAGAACCAAAAAAAAAAAAAGTAAAACTACATACACCAAATAAGTTGTATGTGCACAATTCTACATTCTACTTTAATACTCTGACAATCATTTTCTCTTGTATTTCTCCATAATATAGTACTAGTGGGCCAAGCGTGGTGGCACATGCCTATAATCCCAGCACTTGGGAGGTGGAGGCAGGAGAATCACTTCAAGTTTGAGGCCAGCCTGGGCTACACAGGGAGTTCAAGCCCATCCTGAGCTAGATAGTGAGACCCTAGCTCAAAAAAGACAAAACAAAAAACAAATAAAAAATACATAGTACTAGTGGAAAATACTAGTGGAGATACAACTAATTTAACCATTCTCATTATATTTCAGTGGATGGCTTTGTACAGAAAATCTTTCAAAGAAAAATGAAATACTTTATATCCATACAGTAGAGTATTGGTCAGCCATAAAAAGGAATGAAGTACTAATACATACTACAACACTGATGAAGCTCAGGAAAAAAAAACCTCATACTTTGTACACTACTAGTAGAAATGCAAAACGGCGTATCACTTTGCAAAACAATGTAATAGTTCCTAAAAATATTGAAGAGCCAGGCGTGATGGCACACTCCTGTAATCCTAGCACTTAGGAGGCTAAGGCAGGAAGACTGCAGTGAGTTCACGGCCAGCCTCGGTTATGTGGTAGTGCAGGGGCAGCCTGAACTATATAAAAAGACCTTGCCTTTAATACATACATATGTACATCTGTGTGTGTGTGTGTGTGTGTGTGTGTCTCAAACAAAGAGTTAGAAGTCCATTCCCAGGTATGTGTTCAGGATAAATTAAAACATGTCCACATAAAATTTGAATAGTCATATATCACTTAAAAGACAGAAACACAGTCTGAGAGCACCAGTGAGCTCCTCACTGTGAAAACCGTGGAGTGTATTCACACACACCTGGCTGGCACAGCCTCCTACCCCAGCTAGGCTGTAAGGTGCAGCCTATTTCCCCAAGTGTACAAGGCTGCAGAGCACGCTGGTCTACTGACTACTGCAGGCAACTGCAACACAATGCTGTTTTTGTATCAAAACACAAAAAAGTACAGTAGAACTATGACAAAAGGGATTTTTAAATGATACAACTACAGGGGCCTGGATTTAACTCAATGGTATAGTGACTACCTGGCAAGCAAGAGGTCCTGAGTTCAATTCCTGATACGCTCCCCCCTGCCAAAATGATACAACTATGCAGAGTACTTACTATGAATAAAACTTGCAAGACAGTGGCTCTGGGTGATTCAGTGAGGAGCATGCTGAGTGACTGGGAAGGTCTAGAGAATGACTCCACACTATTTAAAACTTTCTGAACATGGCTACACTACATTTATAAAGTGTTTTTCTTCCTTCAGCAAACTGAAATTTTTAACCTTATAAATTTTTTAAGTTTTAAAAATTTTTTGGCTTCTGTAGTAACACACATCTTAAAACATACACACTGTACAACTGCACAAAAATATTCTTTCCACCCTTATCCCCTAAGATTTTTCTTTTTTTTAATTTTTATTTTTTAAACATTTTTGTTAAAAAACTAAGACACAAGTCAAGTGTGGTGGTGTACACTTGTAATCTCAGGACTCAGGAGGCTGAACCAGAAGGATCACCATGAGCTCAAGGCCATTCTGGGCTACACAGAGTGTTCAAGGCCAGCATGAGCTGCACAGCGAGAGCTGCACTGTGTCTCAAAGCAAACAAAACAAAAACCTAAGACACACACAAGTCCACACTGGGTCGGAACCACCACCATCACTGTCTTCTGCTTCCACATCGCGGCCCTCTGGGAGGTTTGCAGGGGCAACAGACATGGAGCTGTCATCACCTATAATACAATACTTTCTTCAGGGATACCTCGTTGAGCAGGGGTCAACCCCCAGGCCACAGCGGGCAGGCCAGCACAGCAGGTGAGCCACAGCAGGAAGCCAGCAAGCGAAGCTTCATCCCTACTTACAGATGCTGACTACCACGCACATTATCCCAAGCTCCACCTCTAGTCAGATCGGCAGCAGCACTAGATTCTCACAGTAACATGAACTCCACCATAACTGCACATATGGGAGATCTAAGCTACATATTCCTTATGCAAATCTAACCCTGTTGATCTGAGGTAGAGCTGAGGCAGTGACGCTAGCACTGGGAAGTGGCTGCAAATACAGATTCACATTAGCAGAGAAGTTGTCTGCATCATGATCATAATAAGTCAAGTGCTTGCAGATTCATTGACATCAAGGAAGACTATCCTGAGATTGCCACAAAAGTAGTGAATATGCTTGCTTTCAATTCCAACATCCTGTCTTTGTGAGGCAGGGTTTTAAAACAATATTACAGAGTAAATGACATAAACACACTCTGAAAATCATAGTATCACATCACCTCTAAGTGGGAGGGCCTATCTGCAGGAAAAGAATCTCAGGGCTCCCAATAATTCTGCATTACAATGCATTGTATAATTATTTCATCATATATTGTAACGTAATAGAAATAAAGTGTACAAAGACTGCAATGCACTTGAATCATTTCAAACAGTCCCCTACCCCCAGAAAAATTGCCTTCAATAAAACTGGTCCCCAGTGCAAAAAAGGGTTGGAAACTGCTGCTTGAGGCTCACAGCTAACGTTGTTTTTGGGTAGGTAGGCATGCACTCTAAAATGAGGCAGCCTCACCACCCAGTAGCCAAGTCACAGTGGCAACCCCCTATAAATGCGGCCTGCAAATGTCCAGGAGCACACAGTCTTTGGCCCACAATCTGCATGAGCCTCAGCTGAGCCCGTCGTATGTCATCTCTGCACCTGAGGGAGGACCCCACACTGCTGCACGGGGCCTGCTCTGCTCTCAGTGCAGAATTCACAGAGAAAGCAGGAATGGGTAAAAACAGAAAATGGCACTGGAACAGGAAGCTCTGGAGATATTCACTGCTGTCTGCCTGAAATTGGGACAAAAGTGGAAAAGCAAGATGCATATGATGCTTGGGGAAATGTGAAAGCTACCAGTGAACTTTTCTTGTCTATCAGGAGAAGTAACTAAAAGAAATGAAGCACTCGCCAAAACTCCAGGGTTATGAAGATGATTTTTGTTATGGTTGCAGGGTGGCTGATGAAAATAACACTGTTACTAGATAAAACTAATGAGTAAAACTGTGTGTCAGAATAATGAAAGCTAATTTAAAAACAGAATCCCTAAATAAACTAGTGTGGAAAAAACCCCTAACACAGTTGTCTTAAGTTAGTGATGCACAGAAGACAAAATAACTTTAAGCAATATTGATGGAAAAGATACTCTCAACACTGCTACTAAAAGAAAACACACCTTGACTTCCTAATGATCACAGACAGACACAAATGCATTTAAGACCTTACAATTTTTAGACTAGAGTCACAGGCTCTGATATTCAAAATTCATCAATTTATCTGTGGTAAAAACTAGTTATAAAAATTCTGTAGCTCAAGGATAATATCATCAGAAGCCTCACATAGTTATTAAAACTTGTTTACATCCATGCCTCCCTGGATTTTGGTCAAAACATTTAATGATCTTCCTTCTGGAAATAACCTTGCACTTGCCATTAATTTTACAGTATGTTGTCTGTACACTGCTGGCTCTAGTTTTATTCAGTGAAGCAACAGCTTTTCAGTATAACAGAAACAAAATATTAAACTTCATTTAAAAACATAAAACAAATTGATGAGAAATATACTAAATACACAAACCAGTAAGGAAACTGTTTGTTCTCATGGGTCACGTATTTCACATAATTGTATGTGCTACACTTCCATGACTGCAGCACAGATACACTCACTGCAACATCACTCACTGTTCCCAGATGACAGAAAATTTTTCACTTCATACAATCTTATGGGAACACTGCCATACATACAGTGCAGCACATCTGTACACAAAAGTTCCCATTAACAACAGCTTTATTCATAATAGCTGAAATGTGAAAACAACCCAAATGTCTACTAACCAATGAATGGATAAATAAAAGGTTGCATATACACACTATGGAATGATATTCAACCATAAACTGGGCATGGTGGCACACACCTGTTATCTCAGCACTCAGGAGGCTGAGACAGGAGGATTGATGCAAGTTCAAGAGCAGCATGGGTTACACAGTGAGTTCAAGACTGGCCTACATAACAGTGAAAGCCTGTTTCAAAAGGAAAAAAAAACAATTTTTTTCCACCATGAAACAACATGGCTGAATCTTGAAACATACGAAATTTTTAAAAATCTAGTCACAAAAGGCCATATAAAATGACCCCACTTTTTTTTTTTTTTTTTTTTTTGGTACCAAGGACCGAACTCATGACCTCATGCTTGCCAGGCAGGCACTTAGGCCACTGAGCTAAATTCCCAGCCCCTCCGACTTATACTTTCAAAAAATGATAATTTAATGTTATGTGAATTTTCCAATTAAGGTTGTCATTATAAAACAAAAAAAAAAAAGGAACTTCCTCTCCATCCTCTGCAAAAAGGAAAAAAAGGGTTCTCATAAGTAAAAGTACAGGGGAAAGGAAAAAAGAGAAAAGAAGACAAAACATAAGTAAAAAATAAACCGGGCTTGGTGGCACATGCCTGTAATCCCAGCACTGGAGAGGCTGAAGCAGCAAGATCACTGAGTTCAAGGCCAGCCTGAACTATGCAGCAAGACCCTATCTCAAAAAAACAAAACAAGAGAACGGCCCCTAGATCCGGCCAGGGCCATGGTGGAACCGAGGAGCCTGCACAAAGAACCAATTCGCCCGCCCTCTTGGTAAGCGCCTCCCTCCAGCGGGAGCCAAGAAGAAAAACCAGAGAACACCCCAAGATCCGGCCATGGCCATGGTGGAACCCAGGAGCCTGCACAAAGAAACAATTCACCTGCCCTTTCGGTAAGTGCCTTCCTCTGCTCTGAGCCAGGAGGAGACCCAGTAGTGTCTCTTGAGCCTACCTCTCTTGAGCCTACCGGTGCGCACGCTTGGAATCAAACATCCCAAACCCCCGCCAAACACCCCCCCTTTGCAATTGGGGACACAGGTCTGAACATCTCTTGGCAGGATGACTGTATGCAAATACCAAATATGGGGAGGTCTCCTCTATCTTCTCTTTGAAAGCAAGTGTTGTTTTCAGTTTTGTTTTCATTACGATTAACTGCTTTACTCTATTCAATAGTCTCTTTCAATTTATTTTATAATGTTCTGCCTTTGGTTTGATTTTGCTATATGTAATTAACAACTATTGTGAAGATGAGATATACAAGGTACCTATTACTGTTATCCCGGTAACCTGCTGTGAAGCTCTGTACCAAAGTCACTGCACTGTCTCAATTGGCTTTGTTCTATCTTGTTGTTGTATTTCTACCTTCAAAATAAAAAAAATACATATATATCAGTACCCATTCTGACATACGCCACAGAGCCTTCAAAAGTCTCTATACTTATATTCTTTTATGTAGTACCTCTATACTTAACACATTTAGTATGTTTCAACTGTACTTAAGACTGAATTTGCACCTGTTCTTAAACCTGGTAAGAGAAATCTGAAACAACCATTAAGGTTGAGTATGTTTCCCCCATATTTCAGTCATATATTTATTTTGCAAAGGGTCAATTAAGTTTGTTTTTTGTTGTCGTTGCTGTTTATTTTGGGGGATTTTGTTTTGTTTAGAGACAGGGTTTCACTATGCAGTTCAGGCTGGCCTTGAGCTCCCTTTGTAGGCCAAACTAGTCTCAAACTTGCAACAATCCTCCTGCTTCAACCTCCAGAGTGCTGGGATCACAGGCATGCACATTACGGCTTTAGGACTTTAAAACAGATGTCTTTAAACCCTATTATACTATATTAAAATGCTTCAGTTCTAAGGAAATACAGAAACAGTAATTTTATTGTCATCTCAACTCATTTAAATTTACTCTACTTTCTTTAGCTCTTAAAATGCCCCTAGAACCACTCTCTTCCTCAGATAAACTTTCATCCTGGGATATGTCCAAGTGGCTCCTAAGTATTTTAAGGCAATACACACAGAGGGAAAAAAACGAAACATTACCACCTCCCACAAGCCCAGTAAGTGCTTTGTGTGTTCTCATTTAATAGCCTACTATTAAATACTAGCCTACTAGTAAAACCTACTACCCTTACTTAACTGAAAAAAAATGAAAATAACTAAAGATAAGGGTAACACCCTGCCACACAGCAAATATGTGGCTAAGTTAGAGATCATGCTGAGGTGCGTCCAATTCCGAAGTCCGTTCTTCCTGCTACTTTCCAGTGTCTCCCAAAACTAGTGCTGTGAAAAACAAAAATCAGAAACTCTGAGCAACAGTTCCTCCATTTACTGTGTGACTAATTTCTAAACCTCTTCAGAGTCTATGTGTGCCATTTTCACAAAAATGAGGTCATTGCTCACAAAATAAATGTAAAAATGGAATAGTCTGAAGTGAAACTTCAAAAAAGCCCAATTTTTTAGATAGCAAATGTATGGAATAATTCTAAACACTTTTCTGGTTTTTTTGGTACCGGGGATCGAACTCACAACCTCACACTTGCCAGGCAGGCGCTTAAGCCACTGAGCTAAATCCCCAGCCCTTAAACACTTTTCTTGAATTTAGCTCAATACATTTTTACCTTTCAATAAACAAAGCACTTGGACACCCTTTCACAAGTATAACATGGGACTTGCAGTCCTACACTTCTTAAGGATTTCTAGTCTGCACTTTAGAAAATAAATGCATCATTTCTCAGTAGAAAAGGCCACATCAGCTACATGGTTTTTTATTTTTCTTTACCACATGAGATGTTTTGAGCAGCATATGCACAGCACAGAAAGTACAGCTAAAAGGAAGACAGTTAAGAAGAATAAAAACAGGGTAAGGGCATAGCTCAGTGGTAGATCACTACCTAGCATGTTCAATCTTGGGGACCAGGACACCACACATAATGAGGACCCCTGTGGAAAAGACAATCATTTAAATTACATAACCCTTAATGGACTCTTGGCTGGTTTAACAACTGCTAAACTGCTACTTCAAGACTCAACTTCAAGACTCAATCAGAACTGGCCACTGCCAAAGCATGTGAATGTATGTATTTGTTTCATGAACATAAAAATCAAACACTAAAAATTCTTACATTCTAATTTTTTTTTTTCCCTAACAGCTTCCTCACTCCTCACTCCTCACTCTGACACATAAAAAAGAGATGAACCCCTGCAGAAAGTCACAGTTTTCAGGATGGGGATATAGTTCAGCGGTGGAGAACATGCCTGGAATGCATGAGGCCCTGGGTGCAGTCTCTAGTACACTATAACCTAGAACATTTTTCTTCTACAATTATTTTAATAGTAAGGTACCACTAAAACCTGGGATATACCGCAATATATGAACTTATCTCCAGGTCTCTATTTTACTCTAGGACTGTTACAGTAACTCTGTTAACAATCACATACTGTGTTTAATAGCTAGTGTAATAGTGGGGCTATTGTGTGATACTAAGTGGGGCCTTTAAAAAAAAGTCATGGCTCACACAATTCTTGTTCTGAGGTGACTTGCCACATTCTCTTCTCCACGAACACCAGTTTTTAGTCACAACTTTACTTAGTATTACACTTGTCAAACAAAATATTCACTTTCCAATAAGACCCCTTCAAACTACAGTAACAAAAAGCAATGCTGTTATATTATTAGCAAAAGTAAAATATGTGTTTTGTTTTTTTGAGACAGGGTCTCACTAAGCAGTTTAGGCTTGCCTTGAGTTCACTTTGTAGCCCAAGGTGGTCTTGAACTCGCAACAATTCTCCTGCCTCACCCTCCTGGGTGCTGGGCTTACAGGCATGCACCACCATGCCCCCGCACAAAAGATATTACACAAACGACTCTTTAACATTTCACTTTTTCGAGCCAGGCATGGTGGTAGACACCTGTAATCTCAGCACTCACGAAGCTAAGGCAGGAAGATCGGTGCAAGTTCAAGACCAGCCTGAGCTACAAAGTGAACTCAAGGCTGGCCTGAACTGCTTAGTGAGACTCTGTCTCAAAAAGCCAAAAAAAAAAAAGATCTTTCATGAAAAACATGATTGATTTTTCCTGGAAAATACTCATCTTAACGTTACTAGCAGTTACATTAGAGTGATAAGATTAAAGCTTTTTATTTTTTGATGTTCTTTATGTAACATGGTTACTTTAGTCCATAAAAGAAAACAAATGGAGTTAAAGACAAATGAATTAAACATGAAGTAAATGTTACTGTCACTAGGCAAGGTGACATTTGCTTATTATAATCCCAGCACTATGGAGGCTAAGGTAGAAGGATCACAAATTCTAGGCCAGCCTGGACTACATAGAGTCCCTGCCTTCAGAAAAAGTAAATGTTACTGAACAAATGCTGGTAAAATCTCCTGAGTCAACAAAGTTCAATTTTTAAACAATAAATTTACTCCTGACAGAAAAACAGCTCAAGCTTTAAAATAATCCTTGATCCAATAATTCTAACCCATGTGACAGAAACTTGGGTTAGGAATCGGAACCACTTATTACAATATACATCTTAAACCTAACTCTCTCAGACTCCTCCAGATGAGGCATCATGTATCTACACTTCTACAAAGTTCCTGAGGTGGTAGTATCGCTAAGCACCAATGATCTATACAGCTGATGCTTTACAATCATATAAAAATGTTAATGACTAAAACCTGTAAGTTAAAAAGAAATAAATTTACATATTCTTGTGAAAAACATAACAACAGGAAGTGAAATCTATAGCAGATGACACTTACGGGGGTGACACTATGGGGGTGGCACTAAAAAAAACCTTTTCTCAGCAGAATTAAATACTGCAAAGTCTGTATATCATTAATTTTCCTGGCCCTTTCATGTCTCACGTAAATGTGTTAAATTACAATTTTTAAGTGCATTTAAACATGTTTATGCTTTTTTCATTTAAGAGCACAAATATGTTTATGTATATGTGTGTGTATATATATATTTATATATATATATATAAAATAAATACTAATCAGTTATCATATTCCTGTAGCTAACTACCGGTTTACATGGAAACACAATGAACATAGTAATGCGCCCTGCCCCTTTTGCAGGAAGAGAAAGCAGGAAGCGCAGCACTGACAGGACAGGCACACCAATGCAATGTTTGCATACCAAAAATCCCTCCCTGGGGCCCCGGTAGCACAGCACTGTAATCCCAGCACCAGTTCAAGGCCAGCCTCAACTACAAAGGGAGACCCTACATCAAAACTGTCAAACATGGGCTATAGCTCAGTGACACAGCACCTGCCTGGCCAACATGAGGTCACGAGTTCGATTCCTAGTACCAAAAAAAAAGTATGCAGTGAAACAAACAAACAAAAAAATCCCTTCCTAAAACTCTGAGAATTCTATCTGATACTGTCAGGCTTTCTGAGTAATAGCAACCACTTTTCTTTAACAAAGAAGCTTAGCAAAAAAATAGAAAAATTTTAAATTTTTGGCTTACCATCTTAGTTGAGTACCTATACCTGGTTTAAAAAAAAAAGATATACACAGTCTAGACGTATATCTACATTCACAAAAATCAGTTTATTACAGGGCAAATCAGATAACATTTAAGTGTTACCCTCCTACTCCCAAATCAGGCTTTTTTTTCTTTATTCCACTGGTTTCTTCCCTCTTTGTTTTCTTCCTGCCTCCTTCCTTTCTTTCCCATTTCACTGTTTTCACTTTCAATATACAAAAATTCACTCGAAACTTACCTTTTCCTCTTGTATCTAAATTTGTTTCTATTTATTTCTTACAGACTATATTATTTTAAGTGAAGTTCAACACTTTTAGTTCCAGAAATATACATAAGCTACTATGAAATGACTATGCATTTAGCTTCTGTATATGCAAATGTGCATGTCAGGACCTCCCAGCATTCTGATTACTGAGATTCTGCAGAGAATAAGACAAAAGTTTTGTCACTAAGGGCACTGCACCAAAGAGCAGGCTGGCTTAGAACCTGCCTATGTAGCCCAGGCTACCCTCAAACTCCCAGTGTTTCTCCTGCCCCAACTTCCCAAGCACTGGAATTTCAGACTGGCCTCGAACTCACTATGTAGCCCAAGGTGGTCTCAAATTTGCAGCAATCTTCCTGCCTCAGCCTCCTGAGTGCTGGGACTACAGATGTGCCACCATGCCCAGGGGTACATCTGTCCTTCAGCCAATGTTGTTTAGTTTTTTGAGATGGGATGCACTATGGTAGCCCAGGCTGACCTCAAACTCACGCTCCTCCTACCTCAGCTGCCTATCCAGCTTTTAAGACAGATAAAGCACTTGCTTTCGTGATACAACTTTTGAATTCAATGTAAGAGTACAAGAAAGAATGAAGTCAAGATTGTCACTAGGTTTTCGGCCAGAGAAATTTAAAAGGTGGAGTTGATATGTAATAAAATGAAAACAGAAATAAGAACTGTTTGGCGAGAGGAGAGAAACCATGGGTTCAACTGCGACATTAAACAGGATGTCGTTTAGACATCAAGTCAAAACTGTTGAGCAGGCAGATGGATACACAAGTCTGGAGGTTAGGAAAGAGATCCAGATCACAGATAAAATTTTCAGTTTGAAATACATAGTAATTCTCCACACCTGTAATCCCACCACTTTGGGGCTGAGGTTTTAGCTCAGTGGCTTAAGCACCTTCCTTGCAAGCACGAGGTCATGAGTTTGATCCCCAGTACCAAAAAAAAAAAAAAAAAAAAGAATCTGAATTTGTAATCCCACCACTTGGGAGGCTGAGGCAGGTGGATTACTGGGAGTTCAAGGCCAGCCTGAGCTACATAAGCAAGTTCAAGGAACTAAATGCAAATAGAGAAAAGATGAAAGGATCTAAACATAGAATCCTGGAACACTGCCTCCTTTATAGAAGCTGAGGCAACAAAAAGGAACTAGCAAAAGAAACTAAAAATAAGCAATAATCTCCTAAAAGCAAAGAGAAGATAAATTTCAAAAAAGGGAACAATCATCAATCATATCAGAAGACAACCACACCAAGAAGTGACTAGAGGATGAGCTACCAAGGAGGTCACTATTAACCTTGAAAAGAGTAGCTAGTTGCTGGGTGTGGTGGTACATGCCTGAAATCCCAGCACTCAGGAGGCTGAGGCAGGAGGATCATTGTGAGTTCAAAACCAGCCTAGGCTACAAAGTGAACTCAAGGCCAGCCTGAACTGCACAGTGAGACCCTGTCTCAAAACAAACAAACAAAAAAAGAGTAGCTATAAGCCTGGTACAGTGGTAATCCCAGGCAGACGGATCATAAAGTTTGAGCCCAGGGTGAGCACCATGGTTGGTGAGATTGTCTGCAAAAGGTCTGGGGATATACTCAGTGGCAAGGGCTTGGGGAGCAAACACAAGGCCCTGGATTCAATCCCCAGCACCAAGAGTAACTTAACTAGCAGAACTCTTATGCAAAGCAGTAACTAAAGATGTGTCACTGGGGAAGGTTTTTAAAGGTGGGGGATATGCTGGCATTACCTACACCTACACACTGATAGAAATAATCCACTAGAAACGGGAAAATGATGCAGCTTGTCTGCAAGCAAAGAAATCAGATGAATATTACAATGTCCCTAACAGGAGAACGGGACTAAAACCAGGGACAAGAGTAGAAATAATGGCCAGGTATGCACTGAGGGGATTGCTATGAGTTCGAGGCCAGCCTAAGCTACACAGTTGAGTTTAGGACCAGTCTGAACTACACAGTAAGACCCTATCTCCAAAAAAAAAGTAGGAGGAGGAGAAGAAACAGCAATGGTGACAGAACAGCACAAAACAGGGTCCATGGATAAAGATGCGAGGGGACATGCTGTTTTCTGTGAATGCTTCCATTGTTACCATACAGGAAACAAAGGCCTCAACTGCAAAGGAAGAGGTGCTAGATTTGAGGCAAAGGGTGCAAAACAGACATTTAGGAGAGAGGGAAGTGATCCAACCAGCTAAATGCAGAACTGGTTAGAAGACTGGGCAGCACGAAGAGCCCTGTCCCTCTCGAGGTCAGTGGTGAGGAGCTAAACACATCCACCTCCAGTGACCCTCCAGGGGTGTGAGTGCAACTGTCTCCCTGCTGGGCACCTCTGAGCCACAGAGGCACACGCTGACCATCCCACTGGTGGCTGGGACAGTTGTGCACACAACCCTGGAGGCTCGAGCTGGCAGGAAGGAGTCAAAAGGGAGACCAGGTCAGCACAGTGTACTGCCTTGCAGGAGCGTGTAACTGCACAGGAGAAGCTGGACAAAATGGAGAACTAGACATAAAGTGACCTAGCAAAGCAGGAGCAGCAGTGCACACCTCAGGGACTTAGTGTGACCCCAGCTCAAAATTTAACGCTTTCTAAAAATTAAAAAAAAAAAAAACAGGGTTGAGGGTGTAGCTCAGTGTAAAGGCCCTGGGTTCAAACCCCCATACCACAAAAAAAAAAAAAAAAAAAAAAAAAAAACCGTACTGCAGTGAAAAGAAGGTTGCAGCAAGGGACTGTAAGTCTCTCTTGGGTGACAGTGCTGTTGAAGCAGAGGTGCCGGACCTGTCGGGAGGAGCTAGACAGACAGGACACTCAGGCCCAGTGAGGCTTCAAACTGTGGAACAGGACACATTCTCGGGAAGGACGGCAGGCCAACGTGAAGGAATACCTACAGGCCGAACACGGCAAAGCATCTCCCTAAGTAAGGTGGGCACCCAGAGAAGCAAAACTGGAAGTCCAAAGCAAAGCCAGAGTTAGGGTTAGGGTTAGGGTTAGAATCACAGCTGGCGAGTCCCAGCTAGGGAATCCCAAGAACACTGCTTCCAGGGCCCCCAGGGACAGACCAGTCTCTGAACCACCTGCTCAGCACAGCACACGGGTCGGATCACAATCAGAGAGGCCAGTCTTAGAACCTCACTCCCCTCCCCACCCCTAACCCCGCTGGACAGGTGAGAGCAGCTCACCGAACAGGAGCTGCAAAATAAAGGAGGAAGCAAGACACACTACGCACAGGTGTAAACTCACTAGGATGAGCGTGCTCATCACGTGTATCTAAACTGTAGCAATACATGTAATGTTTAAACAAACAAATGAAAGAGGAGAGCTCAGTGACTAGGACTCTTCTTCCAAAGCAGGCGGCCAGACCCACTGCAGTCCTGAACTAGCCAAGAAAAATTCTGAATGGTCTAGGAGCTTAAAAACCGACTATTCCACTGAAAATGTCCCTTCAAACGATTAAAGTAAAACTAACGTCAACATGTGACCAGAAAACTTTTTATTATGTAAAAGTGACTGGAAAACATAACTGATCACCCTAAAACTTGTTCCAGTGGCAATAAAGACTTAATAGGCAGAGCTTGAAAGCTCCAAATGAGAGTAAATTGCTTCCACTTTAATCTTACCAAGTCCCAGCCCTGAATAACCAGTTCCACAAATATCTACAACTTCCCAATGCATATACACAACATAACACACACAAAATACAGAAAATATATGTAGTGCTGGATGTAATAAAAATTTGTGTTCACTTTATTAAGCAAACAGTCAAACTAGGGTCAGGCGTGGTGATGCATGCCTTAATCCCAACACTCAGGAGGCTGAGGCAGGAGGGTCACTATGAGTTCAAGGCCAGCATAGGGTACAAAGTGAATTCAAGGTTGCCTTGAACTGCATAGCACATACTATCTCAAAAAAAAAAAAAAATTCAAACTAGTTTACTTATTAAATCAAACAAAAAATAATGTCAATGTTTTAGTACAGATACTTACAAAAATTCTATCTTTAAGATTTTACACGAAATTTTAATATGAAATACAGGAAATTTAACAATATAATCCCAGCATTTTGGGAGGCTTGAGGCAGGAGGATTACAAATTTGAGACCAGTCTGGGCAATGTAGGAACTTAGCAAGATCCTGTCCCAAAGTTTAAAACAAAATTCTTTCTTTGAGAAACAGCTGGGACTGCTGGCTCGGCATGAAGGCCATGGGTTCAATTCTCAGAACCACGACTTCTTAAGCAGGTAAGCAACACAATGGAAATATCAGGGCTCATTATTTAGTCACTGTCAAAGGCACTTAGATTTAAAGCAGACTTATACAATGCTTTGTAAGACTAAACCATATTTGCAAATACATTATAGTGTCAGAAAAAAGACTACTTTTTACCAAGTGTTTGACATTTTAGTGCAGAAACTCCCTACGGACAGGATCCCAGAGCAGTTTCAGGTCAATCTTGCTCCATTCACTGTTAGTATCACAGAAAGCTTGAGGTACACTTGAAGTTTTGAACTGAGGCAGCAGGATAAAATAAATAATTAACCAGCTAAATTCCAATGTTTCCAGGTAGTATTCAAAAAAAAAAAAAAAAATCAGGGAAAGATGCCCTGATCTAGCAGGTAGAGACTTATGAGTTTCACACAGCTGCTGTTAAGAATGCATGGCGAACCTCTGCACTGCCTCCATCTGAGACAGATCAAAAGCACTGCTAACTTTTAACATTCACTGTTTCCTGAGATTCAGAGCCGGCCGTGGTGGCGCACACCTGTAATCCTAGCACTCAAAGAGGTTGAGTGAGGCAAGAGGGAGGCTGAGGCAAGAGGATCGCTGTAAATTCAAAGCCAGCCTGAACTTAGTAAGGAAGCTCTGCCTCAAAAAGACAAAAATGAAACAAAATAAAACAAAAAAGCTTAACAGAAGCTTATCCTAGAGAGTAAACTGAGAAATTAAGTCACAAAGCACTGAAGAAACATACTAATTGCTAAATCTTTCTCAATCTACACAGGTGAAGATGTGCGTTGCCACAGTATGCCAGATTAACACTCTTAATCATTTTATTACTTTCATCTGACAAAAATTTTTTATATCTCAAATCAGTCCAAATTATTTCTAAAATCATCCTCATGAAAACTGAACTACCTCCCCACAAAAGAGACACACACAAAAAAATGTCAAATACTTCAACATTATACAAAATATATAATCGTGGACTTTAGCCTCAAACATTATGAACTACTCCAAAGTAGGACTACTTTGAAAACATTTATACGATTTGTAAAGATACTAAAAAATAGTTGAGTTATTCCTCAGAATGCTGTCGACTATGACAAATTCTAAATTGCTTATCCAAAACCCAACCATTTTTTATTTAAAATTGCAGCTTGTTTACGTTGTTCTTTACCAGCTATTACCATTTACTATAAGATTTCCCATCAATGGTAGACTGTTAGGAGTAACTACATTACTGAGTAACTATTCCTTTTTCGTTTGGTTTTTGGGGGTTTGTTTTCGGTATGGTTTCCCTACCTACTTCAGGCTGGTGAACTCAGTATATGGGCCAGGCTGGCCTGGAACTCACAACAACCCTCCTTTCCCTCAGTCCTACTTTAGAGTAGTTCATGATGTTTGAGGCTAAACTCCAGAATTATATATTTTGTATAAATGCTGAAATATTTAAAATGTTTTTCGTTTGTGGGGAGGTAGTTCAGTTTTCATGAGGATGATTTTAGAAATAAGTTGGACTCATTTTACATTTAGAAAGCACTTTTTTTCCTCAGATATAGAAGGAGGCATGAGCCACCACACCCAGCTAGCTAACTATTCTTACAAGAATTACAATATTTAAAGAAAATCTATGACACACTATCCCTAAAATTAAGGGATTACTTTTCTCACTAGTCCTAGGTACAACCATTAAAATCAAATATTCTGTAAGTTTAATACTTAAAAAAGTTCTATTTAAAGGCACACATAAAAACAATGCATAAAGTGTTATAAGCACTAATAAATCAAAAGGTCCACTAACTACAAAAGCCAATTGTGAAAACATTAGTAACCTACATTATTTTGTCATAAGAATGACGACAAAAAGCAGATTACTCTGGACTTCTAAGAAGCTAAACAGTCAAACATTGAGAGTTAGGAGAGATTCTGCAAAATGTGTCATTAGAAGTTTCTGGCCTTGGATGAACACCAGACAATTCACACAAACCTAGATGGTAGATGCTACAACACTGCTAGGCTACATGGTACACGGCATCACATACAAAGCCTGTTGTTGAATGGAAGGTCACACGGTGTGAGAATGTGCTTTTTAAAAATACATATATATAAATAAGATACAAATAGCCAATAAAGAAGCTGGGGGATTAGCCTAGTGACACGGCATGAGGTCCTGGGCTCAGTCCCTAGTGAGGAGAAGGAAAAGGAGAATGGCACAGAAAGAAAAAGAGGGGCCTTGCTTGGTGGCACACGCCTGTAATCCCAGCACTCAGGTCCCAGCACTCAGAAGGCTGAGGCAGGAGGATTGTTGCAAGCTCAAGACCAGCCTGGGCTACAAAGAGAACTGAAGGCCAGCCTGAACTGCACACTGAGACCCTGTCTCAGAAAGACCAAAAAAAAAAAAACAAGGTGGGGAGGAGTAACTCAACTTTACATTCAGAATAAATGTACTGCTAATCTCCACTGTTTTCAAAAGCAGATTTCACAGTTTTAATACTAGAGAGAAAAGCTAAATACAGAGCCACAAATTATTATAGTCCTTCCCTCTTCAGTACATATTATCAAAGTCAATACTGTATTTGTAAGTGTTAATAAAAGGTCAAAATAAAATAGCTGAAAAGGTGCTCCAAGACTTCGGTTCTTTTGTTTTCCGTGGTCCTATCGATAGAACCCAAATGCTCACACATGCAAGGCCAAGTCCTCCACCACTGAGCTACATCCTCACCCCATTCCATTATTAACAGGAAAAAAAAAATCCACCGTTTATCTCTGGGGATTTTTAAAGTTTGAAAATGTTATCCCAAGGACTATTTACAGAAAACAGACCCAGGAGTACATTACCTTCAATAAAAATGCTGCACCAGAATTATCTAATACAGAGAATTAAAATAATTCTTTGAATTCTTTTCTCCTTCATTTAAAGGCATGAATTTTATTCACTTACAATGTGGAAGTGTAACCCAATAATTTCAGCCCTAAAAAAAGTTATTTATTAACTTTTAAAAGGTCAGGGACACTTCCTGCAGTGCACCTGCCACCTTCCCCAACGTAAGCAGGAACTGTGGATTTAAAACAGCCTCCATCAGCCACATCTTTAATAAGAACTTTTGACCTCAAGAGTTTTGGAAAAGGATTTAACAGTAGGTTTTATTCGCTTCCAGAAACTCAACATCCTACATCGTGGCACAAAATAGTTTAACAAGTACCTGTAAGTGATGTCGTTAATTAGATTAATACAATATTGTATTTCCCATCCCCACCTGCCCCAAAGTTCAAAGCTCTCCCGGGCTCAAAAGACACTCCATAGCAATGTGCAGTGTGACTTGCCTGTAATCGCAGCATTCTTGAAGGCTGAGGCAGGAAAATCGTAATAAATTAAGTGTCCCCTGGACAATTTAGACACTTGATCAGATCCTGTCTCAAAATACAAAAAAAAAAAAAATTTAAAGGGCTGACTGGGCAGGTGCTACAGTAGGAAGGCCATGGGTTCAATCTCCAGAACGGAAAAAAAAAAAAAAAAAAAAAAAAAGGCATGAAAAACTCAAGACCATGCCAGTCACAGTCCCTGAAAAGCACATAAGTGTCTTTATTCATAACGAAAGAGAAAGCTCAGCCTCACAAGGCAATCCAAACTCCTCTTCATCCTCTCCATTACTTAAAAAAACAAAAAGAGAGGCAACCCATCCCCCCTCTCTTAGGCGTTATCCCTATTCCCCTTCCCTTTTCGCCAATAAATTTCTCCACCTTAAAAAAATCAGAAATCACGCCAGTTTTTCTGAAACAAAAACTGCATATCAACTTTTCTTAGAATTAAACACTTCACGTTTCGAATGTATTGCTTGTGACCCTGGTAACTACATTCACCAATATAGCTATATCTGTTTGACAGAAACAAAAAAAGCACATAAACCTCCCAGGGGTTTTCTGCCGCTTTCTCCCCAACCTGCCAAGAGGGCGAGCCCCAGTCTCACAAAACGTGACGCCAGCCCTGCCCGCCGTTTCGGGACCCATTCATTCACCGCACCGCACGGCGCGCCTGTGCGGTCCGCCGCGCTACCACACTGGTGGCTCAGGGCCCGTGATCCGCGGCACGGGAGCACTGGGCGCTCACCGGTACGGGTAACCGTACCGCACCGCCACCGACCGGCTGGCCCCGCAGCGGCGGCCGCGACGTCAGCGGGCCGCTACCTGCCACGCCCGTCACCGCCCTCACGGCGGCGGCCGGCGCCGGGGAACAACCTGTACGAGTGACTGCCCCGCCAAGGCGGTGCCCGGGCTCCCTCCCCGGGCCGGGTCGGGCTGGTCCAGGGCCGCGGGGCGCGGGCCGAGCCGCACCTGAGGCCTCCCGCGCCGCCGAGCCCGCGCCGGGGGAGGGGCGCGCCATCCTCGTCAGCGGCCCGGGGCTGCGCCGCCCCCGCCACCCGCAGCCCGCTCCGAGCGCCGCGCGGGCCCCGCTCAGCGGACAGGGAGCAAGCCGAGCCGGGTCCGAGCACCGCAGGACCGCGCCCGGACCTGAGACTGGAGCTCGGTGCGGCCGCAGCCGCAGCCCACTGCCCGCAGCGCGCGGCGGGAGGGGCCGGGCCGGGCCGCCATGCGGGGCTGCGGGATTGTGGGGCCCCGGCCCCCGCCCAGAGGGCCACTGAGAAGAGGCCCGGGACCGGCGCTGCACTCACCCTCACCTTTGTCTCGCCGCCTGCCCCGGCCGCAACCGCTCTCGGCCCCGACACCGCGGCTCCAGCCGGCCCCACAACCGCAGCTGCGCTCCCCGGCGCGCTCGGCGCTTCCTGGCCCCGCCCTCCCGCCGGTGGGCGTAGCTACGGGCGGTGCGCGTGCGCAGAGCAGAAGCCCGAGAAGCGCGGCCCGCCCCGCCTCGTGAGGACAACCCGCGGGTGGGCTACGAGACCCGGTGCGCGCGGCCTGGCAAGAGAGCGAAGATGGCGGCCCGCGAGCCCTGGGTCACGGACTTGACACCGTTCCAGTCACAAAGATCGAATCAGCCTCTCGCCAACCCGAGGCCGAGAGCCTCCCCCGCGCCGGCAGCGGGCGCACCGTGTGTGCCCAGCGACGCTGTGACCGCCTCTGCCGACTCGAGAGACCCCCTGGGTTGGGTAGCGCGCGTAGAGCCTCGCGGCCCAGACGCCGCGGAACGTCTTCGTGCGGACTGGGGACTCGTGCGCCGCGGACGGAGCCCCATGCCCGGAGCCCAGGGCGCGCGGGCGGCCTTCCAGCCAATGGGCGGCGGCCCGGCGACCCCAGGTCTTCCGCGTCTGCCCGTCCTCACTTTGATCTAGGTTGCCAGGAAAGCTCGACGGTTGTTCCTTCGAAACACATTAGGGTCCGAATGCTCTTCTGCGTCGTTCATGGGCTCTGGGCAGCATTCAGCCACTCCTGAATGGTTCGTCTGCCCGCCGGCGAGGCGAGTTTGTTATCAAGGCAACAGCGAGGGTTCCCCCCGCGGGGAAGGTCTGCACCCTTCCCAACTGATCAGGACCAACCCAGCATTCGCGGTAGAAGCGGAGGTCTTTAGTGGCCTGCAGAGTCCTTCGATTTGCTTTTTCCTTTTAAGAATTACAAAAAAAAAAAAAGAATCACGGTTAGTCTCTGCGCATTGGTGCTTGGATCTTCCAGATGTGCTGCTTGCGTCGGGTTTGGTGCCTTCTTTCCCATTACCGTCTTCAAGCCTGGCTGTCCTCGTGCAAACTGCTCCTTAATGCTCATCCTCAGTCCGCACCACATCACTCTGCAGCTCCACACCAACCAGCAGTCCTACCCACGACTCTTCACACACTGCAACAGTCTTCATCATTTATTTACTCCCTGTGCCCATCTCTAAATCTCTGGCTACCCCCGGAGAAGTTAGGATTTTTGTGTGTTCTGTTCAACTGAGATGCTCCAAGTGCCTGGAAAAAGTGAAAAATGGAAAACCTTCCCTGGGATAATAAAAAGCATAAAGCAAAAAAAATTAAAAATAGCCATTTTTTAAACTTTCTAAAAAACTAAATTTTCTCTTGATTCCAATACCTACCAGTCTTAATCGTAAGACTCTAACCTACATCATATAAACATTTTTATTTTCCAGTTACCCTAAGTTCAGTGATAACCATTTATATGACATTTAATGCAGTTTTTTGACCAGTAATGTGATATCCTATTTCACTGCATGGGAATAATATGATAAGGTAGAAACTTACTGATGTGATACTCAGGCATATTGTTTCTAAAAATTTCCTATGGCAAAAAAAAAGAAAATTGCTGATCTTAATATATGGGCTTGTATTCCTTTCTCTGAATTAAAAATTTAACAACATTGTTCAAATGGCTTACCATTTTCTACCATTTAGCCATAAATGATAAAATTCATTATGTGACCAAATTTTTAGATTTTTTTGTTTATAAAAAGTCCATGATATATGATTGAACAGCAGTGATCTAACTTCAGTTGCTATAGCTATTCTACTGATACCTTTTCATCCGTAGAAAGTCAAGGACATGATTCCATTCAATCATATAGGAGTATAGCATGGGTATAAGTGCATAATTATTTGCTCAGTGTTATAACACAGTCTCCTTACATATTTAAGTTTATCCCTAGTGATTCAAAACAATTTAAACCTACAGATTTTGCCTTACAGTTGAATTCATAATAAAATCATATTGTTCTTTACAGAGTCACTCGACAGCTTTCATAAATGTCAAAATGTAGTTTTAATTAAAAATAATAATTTAAATAAAAATTTTTCTAGGGTCAATAATATGATGTCTCTGCACTGTCCTACAGTTGTTACTAATTAAAATCTTGCTCCAAAGGACAAGGGTAGAAATTAGATACTGTTCATAATTTATACACATAGTATACATTGAAATCCTGATAAGTAAAACCAACTGTTGCAGTGCAAAAGAAACTTGTTTTGCACACTAATCCATAACAAGTGAAAGCCTTCACACTTCAGACAACAGGAAGCAACACGTTGTTCTAACCAACTGCTAATCATTACTTAAGAGCTCATGAGGGAAAAAAAGAGTTCATGCAGCTGCCACACTGGTCTGATTCTGCAAAATTTTTTTACTTATTTAAATTATCCTTTTAAAATCTTAAGTGGATTTTCCTAAAAGTATGCTATTAATATATTTTTTAAAAACTCCTTTCCGAAACTTGCTATCAGCCATTTTACCACAGGTAGTGATAGTATATGGAATTAATCCAGAATTCCAATCCAAACTCTGCTGCACAATTAGCCAGATGACTCTGAGCAAAGTTCTCTTTGACCTTCCATTCTCCTAGCAGGTCTAACAGTGTTCCCTACCTCCTGGGCTGTTGCGAGAAGTCACAGAGAAAACTCAAAGTTCTTAGCCCTGGGGCTGGCACAGGCTAAGTGCTGGTGAGGAGAGCTAGCTATTATCTTCACACAAGTATATAATTAAACTCATGGCTGTACATTCATAGTAATACTGAGAAAACGCCTCATAAAGGGGCCCAAATGGAACTGTCTGAGTTCTACATCAAGAACTAGTGTTCACACGTGTAAACATCGTATTGTCTCATTAGTGTGACAAGAAAAAGCATGTATATGTATATGTATATGTATATGTATATGTATATGTATATGTATATGTATATAGAAATAGTTAAAGCTATACTGCTGATTTCTCTGAGTTCACCAAAGAGAAAGATTTGTGCTGGGATTGTTCAGACAGTTGAATGCAGATGTCTTGTGCTGTGGGTGAATGATTTGGGGATGACAATGCACAATGTATGTACCATTGTTGCCCCTGATTGACGTGTAGTGGAATTATGTTGTAGTTTTTTTTTCTTCTTTTTTTGTTTTTATCCTTCAGTAAAATGGATTTGGAAAGGAAAAAAACCAGTGTTCAATTCAGTGAACATTTTTAAAGGGGCACTACCATTTTCTCTACCACCACAGTGTGCTAGACACAGTTCTAGACAACAAAGGAAGTGAAGAAAAATAAGGCCTAGACCTAGAACAGCTTTACGGTTGAACAACAAGCAACTAACATTTAATACATAACTACTTTTTAAGTCATACGACCATGCTTCCTGGTTTGTTGAGGGCATCTCTAGTCCTGGCTTTGTAGTCATTCATGCCCCCTTTCATACTGTTCTGTTCAGGTTTCTATGATAAATTATACGGTCACTCCTAACTGTACAAACTGCATGATGTTCAGAGAAGAAGCCCTAAGTTCTGTGTCAAGCTGTGGAGACTTAACATGATCTGCCTTGAGTGCTTTTGATGATAGAAAAAAATATAATACATTACAAAACCCAACGGCAAACATCAAACATCTTAGCTAATTAGTCGACTTGATAATGAGAAACATGACACGTGAATTGTGACCCAAGGACACAGAAACATCAGAACACACGTGGAAATTAGGAAGAAGGCCTTTTCTGTCATGGAAGGGGCCAAAACATCGGACAGGAACCCAAGCCAAACACTGCCTTTTCTGCTACCGAGAGCTGACCCTGGTACCCATCAAACCACAAGTGTTCACTGAATGCCCTGTTTGCCAGGTAGCAAACCAGGTGCTGTGGAAAAGCTCCATATAAAGCCGGGCCTTTGTCTTTTGCGAAAGGCCACGCAGCAGTATCTGACTAATAAGACACAGTAGGGTCTCTGAAGTCTCAGTGGGTCCGAAACAGTTTTCTGGGAGGGAGGGAGAGAGATTCCAGGTGGGCCTCAGGGAAGAAGGTGGTCAGCTGTTGAGACAGAGGAGGTGGCTTCCAAACCATAGACAGCACATCTCTGTCCAGGTGTGGTGGGAAGTGGCTCACTCTGTTAAAGGGACAAGAGAGAGACAGAGGCAGAGACAGACAGAGAAAAGATTAAGGTAGTACAGCTTCAACACAGCCCTACAATGCCCTAGCTGCATTGTTGTCCCTCAAAAAAGAAAAGAAAACCGTAAGAAATGTACTAAATCTTGCCTCTGGAGACAGATACCACACAAGAGGAGAGTCTGGAGAATCTGCTATGTCAGGCTAGAGACCACCAGACACCACAAATTTCTTTTCCTTTTTTCCGGCTTTCTCCTTACAGTTAACAAACGCTGCAAGAAATACAGATTTCCCTTATAGAATAATAACAATGTTGCAGTTATGTGTTTGTTCAAGCTGAAAACATGAGTCAGCTAAAAGAAACCTAAGGAGCAGGCAATTACGGCAGTAAAGACAGAGACTCTGCGGCAGGGGACAAAGCGCAAAGCTCAGAAGCCAAGGTTCAGGCCCTGGTGCCCGGGAGGCGCGGGGCTGAGCTGAGCCTCAGCGACCGGCACTGAGGAGGGAGAAGCCAGTGTGGAAGGCAGGAAACCAAGCGTGGGCTTGCGCCTGCACCAGCCATGCCTACCCAGCACAGGGGCCGTGGCGGGAGAGCGCGCTCCTGCAGCTCCCTGGCCCTGCAGGACCAGCAGAACCAGCTCCAGGCCTGTTAGGAAGCAGAGAGGCAGGCTCCACGCTTCACAGGGGCTCCAGCCACAGAGCATGCAGTGGCCCTCATGCCCCTGGAGACTGGTGCCCTTATAACAGGAAGGACACAAAGGGTTCCACTTCCTGCTGGCGCACAAGTCTACCTGCTGCCCCCAAAGCTGCGTAAAAATCAGGGGTAAAGTTGGAAGGAGGGGAAGGTGCCAAACCAGGATACTTTGCATTCCGTCTGCAAGGCTTAACTGCATCTGAATGACTCGGTTGTGCTTTTGTCCCTATTGCTAACTAAGTAGCTGGAACCAGCCATGGTGGCACATACTGAAATCTCACATGCTTAGGAGGCTGAGGCAGGAGGATCACAAGTTCAAGCCCAGCCTGGGCAACTTAGTGCCTTAGCAAGACCCCCATCTCAAAAAGGTCTGGAGGTCATGGGTTCAGCCCACAGTGTGGCAAAAATAATACGAATAACTTAAATAGCTGAGAGGGCTCTGGCACCTTGCCCTCTGTCCCTGCTACTGTGGTAGCACACATGTCCTCTCCTAGACCATGCTGGGACCCTGGGGAGCAGACTGTTACAAATGTCGCTTCCTCTTCCCCAACAGTCCCTGCAACAGTCTCCAGGTGCAAGCAGGTTGTCTGAGCGGGCTTGCTTGAAGGACGTGAGCCCACGAAAGTGGAATTTTCTCCTGCTGGGGGCAGAAAGAGAAGTCAGATTCGAAGCACAAAAGGAATTGATTTGGGAAGCAGACTAGTAGGTGGGGGTGGGGCACACAGCAGGAAACGGGGACAGCCTGGAGGAGCAGGAGTGGCCCTGGCTGACAGCCCAAAAAGAAACAGAGCGCTCAGTCCTGTGTCCTCAGGGAACTGAATTCTGCCAAGAAGACAGACCTCGGAAGCTGATCTTTGCTCCAGCGCCTGCAGATGCAAACTTGGGCTTGGAAACATCTTGCTGGCAGCCCGCGCTGCTGTGGGCTGGACTTGCGACCCACACAGTGTGTGACTAATCAACCTGTGTGGCTTCAGACCACTCCGCCTTCACTTGTCACAATGCAGACCTGGGTGGATTGCGAGCTGGGGCCCAAACCTGGGCAACTGACAGAGGTAGCAAGACATTGTCTTTAAAAAAAAACAAAATAAAAAACCACAGGGGATGTAGCTTAGTACAAAGGCCCTGGGTTCAAGCACCGTACTAGAAAAGAAAGCTAGGGAGGGAAGGAAGTGGGGAGAGGGAGGAGGTAAAAGGAAACACAGTCACCATCACTGAGTCACTCTTCTCTAGAACAGCCGTGAGGTGGCCACCACCTCAAGAGTGTATTTGAGTGTCCACTCTTCTGTCAAGCCACAAGGAGAAGCTGATGGATTCTCAGGCATTAATAAACAATCCCTGTTGTCTATTTGGGATGATATGGGGGCGGGGAAATTTTTCCCTGATAATTTTGCATGCAGGAACTCACCTAAATTATAGCCTATAATAATTCAGTGCTATCCTACAGGGATGTAATACCAACCACAAATAAATTTAAATTTTCTAAAGAGAAACATGTGAAGATAACTTTTAATAACAAATTTTCTAATCTATTATATCAGAAATATTATCCTTTCAATATCCCATCAATACAAAGATGTCTTTTTATGTCGTCTATGTTTTTCAACTAAGACTTCAAAACTCAGCGTGTATTTCTCACACTTGTAATACATCTCAATTCAGAATAGCTACAGTTCAAGAATTAAATGGCAATCCATAGCTAGTGGCTATGGTATTGGGTACCTCAGCACTAGACCTTTGAATACGTATTTCAATAAATTCTCCTTTACTTGTTGTCAACCCTAAAATAAATAAAAACATAATTATTGACAGATGGGAATGCTCACTCTGGCAAACTTAGAAGATTTTCTTGGAAAAACCAATATGTCTTAGTTATAATGAATCACGATTCAATCAGAGGATCCAGACACAAGTGCCACACTGACTTCTAATTTCAAATCCCAAAACATACAACACATCAAAGCTACATAGCAAGCAACCATGACAGCTACAGCAAAACCTGTCTTGCCTAGAAGAACACAGCTTGTTTTTAGACTAACTTTAATGAATTATTATATATTTATTTCCTTTGATTTTTTTTCTTTCAACAACACTGGATTAAACTTTTGGATTCTACATCAGCGTGTTGTTTTTTCTAAGTCAACATCCCCATTAGCAAAAATAAAGACCAAAACGAATCAGAAGTGGTGAGAAATACGACCAATGCACAGAAGCTGCCCAAGAACTTATTTCTACACATGCGCATGCACGTGCGGCCTGTGGTTCTTCTCCCGGGTGTGAAGGCCAGGGGTATTTCCAGACAGTGATCTTTCTCCTAGAAGACTCAGAGTGCAAAAAACAGGCCACATCCAAACATGTACCTGAAAACCACTGAGCGTACCCCAAAATATACTGCAGATTCGGTGGAAAGCGCATCCTCTGTGGAGGGGTCCAGGGAGGGTTTCCACGAAGAATCCCGGAAAGAGGCTTCTGAGCAGGCCTGCGGCAGTCACAGCGCTGGGGGACAGTGCAGCCGCCTCCACCGACGGCCTGGGGTGGCTGGGATGGAGGCCACGCGGGACAAGGAAAATCACCCGCCCCACGCGCATGCCGGGCTCGGCAGCTGCGTACATCCCACTGCACGCCCTGCCCAGTGGGTTTGCCCAGCCGCGCCTTTGGGGCGCACACGACCCCCACACACTCCGCTTCTCCAGGCCGCACCGTGCCCGGCCTCGGCCTCCGCCTGCCTTACCTCATCGTGCTGAGCGGGCTCAGCTCCTGCCCCGCAGCCCAGCCGCCGTGCTGCGTCCTCCTGCTCGGTTCTCCTTCTCTCTTCGCAGTCAGGAAGCTGCTGAATCGAGCTGCCACCGCAGCTTCCGGCTCCAGCACCGCTCTGTGCGAAGAGGAAGTCGGGCCCAGCACTACCACAGAGCAAGTTCCAGTGGAGTACTCTGGGCAAGCTTGGTGGGGGCACCCCGAAAGGATTCCTACAAGAGCTCACGCTCCTTCCTCGGGAAGGAAAGGAAGGATGGGTTTTTCTCAGCACGAAAGAATGACGCAAAACTCAGAGAAATGTGTGAGCCAGACGTGTTGGCGCACACCTATGATCCCAACACTCGGGAGGCTGAGGCAGGAGGATCTCCAACAGTTCAAAGCCAGCCTGAGCTACATTGCAAGACCCTATCTCCAAAAGAGCGAGTGAGCGGGGGGGGGGGGGGGGGGGGGGGGGGGGGGGGGGAGGAGCAAGAGCGAGAGAGAAAGAGGAAACGATGCTGCACCTGCAGAGGCCAGGTCATGCCGAGGAGTTTGATTTCTTTTTTATTTTTTGTCTGTTCTGGTGCTAGAGATTGAACTCAGGTTCTCACACATGATAAGCAATGTTTGATTCTATTTGGAAGATGGTAATGAGTTAGGCAGAATGACAAAAAAAACTAATGATAGTACTTAGTAAAGTTCATGCATACAGAGATATGATTAATGTAATTGTATGTAACCTCTAAACTGTAAAACATTCCTACTTCACTTCCTTGTAAACTTTTGTTTCGGCTTGTTTGTGTGTTTGTTTTGAGACAGCGTCTCATTCTGTAGCCCAGTCTGGCCTGGAACTCATGGTGATCCTCCTGGCTTAACCTCCCCAGTGTTGGAATTACAGGCATGTGCCACCATGCCCAGGGTAAAAGTCATTCTTAAAGGGTAGAATGTGAAACCTTAAAGGGAAAATTAGTTTCTATGCGAGTATTTCATACTCATCTGCTTTTTGTTTTTCTTGCCGGAGATCTAAGGCCTCTGCACCGAGCAGCCCTCTTCTCTTCCACTTCACAGCAGTGTCTCACTGAGTTGCCCAGGCGTGGCTCAGACTTGCAATTCTTCTGCCTCGGCCTCTCAGGGTGAGTGCTGAGGTCACAGGTGCAACATCACACGTGACTCATCTGTTGGTTTTGAAATCCATATCCCGAAGGGAAGATTTCTTGCTGGTTTATTCTACTCGTGCATGTGTGTCCGTGGTGCTGGACATCATAACCAGGGCGTCACACTCGCTAGCACAACTAGCGCACGTTGTATTGCTGAGCTACCCCACTCTGGACTGGACTCTGGGTTACTGTTTCTTTTCCAATTATGTGTCTCTTTTGCCGCACCGGGCATTGAACTTGGAGCTTTACACATGCTTGGCGAGCACTTTACCTCTGAGCTACATCTTAGCCCGACTTATTTTTTAATTGTAAGACAAGGTCTCATTAACTCGCCCAGACTGGCCTGGAACTTGTTATCTTGCGTCACCCTCTGGATTTATAGGCAACCACCATTTCCAGGCCCTCAGGTTGACCTTAAAGTAACCTCAACAGTTCTTCATTTGTGCATGCTGTCTCCTTGTGAGTAGAATCACATAGGCAAATATTCAGGCTGGGCAGGGACATTTATATGTGGTACTCAGCTATTCAGACTTTGCCTCCAAGATGATTTCTTCACTTTTACTTTCTCTAACAGTACAGAAGTGCATATTCTACTCTATTAAAAAGTGGGCTAAGCAGGTATATTGACACACACATTGGTAATCCTAGCCCAGCACTCGGTGGGCTCAAGCAGAAGGATCATGAGTTTTAAGCCAGCCTGGGTTACACAGGGAGATTCTGTCTCAAAAAAAACAGAGAATGGCAACTTCCCCTGAACGCTGGCTCTGTGCTGGACCACTTGCCTGGCACACACAGAGACCCGGGTTTGATCCTCAGTGTTGGGGGCAGGGGTCACGGCAACCCTGCAAGTCAGTGTGCTGTTAGAAAGTGGAGCCTGCTGAGAAAAGGCTGGTGCCGGGGTGTGACCCCAAAGTGTACTTTCCTCCTCGGCCCTCCTTTCGCTCTTTGCTTCCTGGTCACCAGGTTTTGTTTTTTCCTTCTTTCTTTCTCTGCTGTATTCTCCACCGGTACCCTTCAGTTTGGGTCATCTTCCTTTGTTCCTCAGCCTTGCTTCTAATCTCTTTCTCTTCTCTTATTTCTCTAGTTTTTCCTCTTATCCTTTTTAAAGTTCCTTTCCTGAGGGCAAAATCATTCTACTGAGGGGCTATTTTACTGTATACAATTTTCTAATCTGCTTTAGATTTTATTGTATAGCTATAAATCTTGCACCTATGGTTAAGGGTGGCAAATTGACAGTTATCACAGTCTGTCATCCTCTCACTGTGCTGTCACTCACTGTCCAGCTTCAGTCTGGGTGACACGGTTGTGATGAACTGCTCTTCCTTATATTCCAGTGCTAAGACTTCAGGGGTCACAAGGAAAGCAACCCACACCCAGAAAAAGTGTCTGTGCAGTAGGATGAGACACAGTCCTTGCCATGACAGAAGGGCTCCAGCATAACCCGCCTGCCACCAGGTCGAAGGCTCGAGGCCCAGGGTAATGGCGCCACATCTGGAACTCAGTGTTGGCCTCTGCTGCTGGCACACGGGGCATTCTGCAGATCACCCTCGGTGAGTGGGAGTGCATGTGCTAAGCCCATGCATGGCCTCCATCCCTGCGGCCATGGTCTCTGTATTCATGAACCCACTGGGCAATGACAGGGGTGGTTGAAGAAGCAGGTTGACTGCTACCTACAGAATGGGCCGTCCCCTCCATTGGATTAGTAACATGCTCTTCTGCCAAGGTCACTTTGGTTACCTTTTGGTTGTTGTCAGCATTTGTTTGGGCTACAAACAGCTTTATATCCTTTGCTCACGTGGACATATCTATCCCCACGCCCCTTCTCTAAATGTCACAAACTTCCACTCATTTCTTCCAAGTTCCTGACCCTCCAGCCAGACCATTGGCTGCAGCCCATGAATCCGTGTACAGTCACACATCTGGCCTTGTTTCTTCCAGGCAAAATGTACCACCAAGCGCACTGCCCAAAGCTGTGCCCACCGTGAAGATTTTCCATCAGCACTGTCCTTTGGGATGTCTTCGAAAGGCACTGTAATGCTGCAGCTGTCCACTTGGGAGTGGAGCCTGCAGGACATGCAGAATCATTCGTGGGCCAGGCACTAGCCTTCCCTTCCTCTGACAGCTGACTGGACAGTACACACCACGAGGCCATAGGTGGGTGCTAGGAGACAAAAGGCAATACAGCAGGAGGGGAGCCACAGACACCCGGGCATCTCCTTCACAGAACTTACTTGAACCTTCTGGACCTGCTCTGGCTTGGTCACGTGTATACTATTTCCATTTAAGTTGTTTTAATTTCCTATTAGCTCGATTTGAAGCCCTGTATTGCTTTCATTGTTTAATATTTTGTTTTGTTTGATTATATCATGTATGATGGTATAGGCAACTATTTTGAAGACAATAAGATGCATTATGATACCCATTGTGGTTTTACTACTATCTTCTTTTGAAGTCCTATACTGTTTCCATTGTTGTGTTTTTATTGGTTTTGTTCTGTACTGTTTTGTTCAATCTTATTATGCCTGATGATATGCGCAATTCTTTTGAAGATAACAAGAGGCATTATGGTAGCCATTGTTGATCTTCTTGTATTTTGTTTTTAAGTCATGTATCATGCTCATCCTTTTGTTTTGATTGACTATTCTGTTTTGTTTCATTTGGTTTTATTCTCTTTAATAAACAAACAAGCAAAAAAAGAATGGACTGTAGCTATGCACGTCCAACCTTATAATCCAGTGGATCAGATAATACCCAGCTCATGACAGGCAACTCAGGTCCCATGGTGACCTGATGTCCCATGGTCCAGCATTCAGTTCCCCTAAGGCCCAGCAGCAGGCCAGGACCTGTTTTTCAAAAGGAGAACCGTTGTCTGCAGATGATGGCAGAGCCTTGCTCCAGAATCCTAAAGCCTCCACCAATGGGGGCCTGACGGAGAACAAACAGCATCTCTACCTGCCACTGCCACTTCAAGTACATGGGATCTGCTGGGTCACAGGCCACGGTGGGATGGCAGCCTGCAGGGCGGCCCGGACCTGTTGCAGAGCCTTCTCTGGTTCTGGGCCCCACTCAGAACTAGGGGCTTTCTGAGTCACTCGATCAATGGGCTGGATTAACACACCTAAGTGAGGAGTGTTTTGCCTCCAAAATCCAAACAGGCCTCCAGACATTATGCCTCTTTTTTGGTTCTACAGGGAGCCAAATGCAATAACTTACCTTTACCTCAGAAGAGACCCCCCTTCATGGCCCACACCACGGGACTTCTAGAAATTTCTGAGCTAGACAGACCTTATCTCGCATCCTCTGACTCCTCAGTGCTTAGTGATAACTCCAGAGCAGTGGCTGCCTCCTGCTCATTTGGTCCAATCAGCATAACATCGTCAAGGGAACGGCCCTGTAGGAGACGAGGGTGACCAGCATCCCTGCAAACTGGAGAGTCAGGATAACCCTGCGGTAGGACAGGGAAGGTGTCTTGCTGGCCTTGGCAGCTGGTAGCAAACTGTTTTGCTGGACATCTGGATAGGTATGGGGAAGAAGTCGATCATCGAACCCACAGCTGCAAGCCGGGTACCAGGAGATGCACTAATCCGCTCAAGCAAGGAGGCCCCATCTGGTACAGCAGCTGCAAGTGGAGCCATCGCTTGATCCAGTGTATGGTAACCCAGCATCGTCCTTCAGGACCACGCTACCTTCTGCACTGGACAAATATGGGAATTAAAGGGGGACGTGGCGGGGCCATCACCCCTGCATTCCCCAAGTCCTTCACAGTGGCACCAATCTCTGTAGCCCCTCCAGAGCTGCGGCATTGTCTGTGGTTAACTATTTCACCAGGAGAGAGGCAGCTCTAATGGCTTACACGTGGCATCTCCATCGTAATCACCCTCAAACTACAGGTTAGGTAACCACGGTGAGGGTTTGTGAGGAACTAGGTGTGTATCTGTCCCAAACATGCACTCTGAAACAGGGACATAACTCTAGAATGAATTTGGGGACCTGCTGGGCCCACCGTGAGTCAGACCTTTGCTAAAACTCCACTGATGAACTGACTTCCATAGGTCCTACTGTTTTTTCCTTTCTTAGACACTTTTTAGGAGGTCACACTGTATAGTTTAGGTTCTCCTTGAACTTACTGTGTAGCTTAGGCTGGCCTCAAACTTGCAGCAATCCCCCTGCCTCAGCCTCCCAAGTAGTGGGATCACAGGCAAGAGCCGCCATGCCTGACAATATAGATGAGGCTTTGTTTGCTTTTTTCTTTTTACTAAGTAAGTATATTTTAGGTACACATAATGATCACATTCTTCATAGAGAATCCGTACCTGTACATGACATAACTTGATTCATTTTTTCCCATTTCTCTGCCTGTCCTTCAACACCTCTCCCTCCCTTATTTACAAAAGTTTTGTTTCCATTTTTTCCTTTTTTCTTTCACTTTTTTTTACTTTTCCATTCTTTCCTTTTCCTTCCCATTTAAACATTTTCTTCTTATTTCACAGTATCTATTATACATTTTGGTTCTTATTTACCTTTTAGTTTCTCATGCCAGAGAAACAATGCGGAAACAATGCGGTACGTGCATACCAATTTATCTCACTTGAGTATGGTCTCGAGGCGCATCAGAGTTAACTAGAAATGTCTCAAGCTTATCCTTCTTTATGTGAGAGTAGCACTCCATTGTGTATAAAAACCCACATCTTCCTTATCCATTCATCAGTTGATAGGCATTTGGGCTGTTTCCAAGATTTAGCTCGTACGAAATAAATATACCTCTAGAAACATGAGTATGCATTTATCACTGTGGTATGATGCTTTTAATTTTTAAAATATTTTTCAAACGGGTTATAGAGTTAATGTTTTTGTCTTTTTATGTTTTGTTTTGTTTTTGACAGGGCCTTCCTATGTAATTCAGGCTGGTCTTTTTTTTTTTTTTTTAAGGTAGTAGAAATACAACAGAATAAGACAGAACAAAGTCAATTGAGACGGTGCAGTGACTTTGGTACAGAACTTCACAGCAGGTTACCAGGATAACAGTAATAGGTACCATCGTATATCTCATTATCGTCACAATAGTTGTCTAGCCAATTAGGTATAGCAAAATCAAACCAAAGACAGAACATTATAAAATCAATCGAAAAAGAATATTGAATAGAGTAAAGCAATTAATCATAATGAAAACAAAACTGAAAACAACACTTGCTTTCAAAGAGAAGATAGAGGAGACCTCCCCATATTTACTGTGGTGCCTACAGTCATCCTGCCAAGAGATGCTCAGACCTCTGTCTGCAGTTGCTAATGGGGGGGGGGGGTATGTTTGGGATGTTTGATTCCAAGCCCATGCACCAGTAGGCTCAAGAGACACTACTGGGTCTCCTCCTAGCTTCCACCAGAGGAAGGCACTTACCAAGAGGGCGGGTGAATTGCTTCTTTGTGCAGACTCCTGGGTTCCACCATGGCCGTGGCCGAATCTCAGGTGAGGTTCTCTGGTTCTCCTCCCAGGCTGGTCTTGAACTCACTATATAGCCTAGACTGCCCTTGAACTCATGACAATCTTCCTGCCTCAGCCTCCCCAGTGCTGGGATCACAGGCATGCATCACTATGCCTGGCTGTGAAGCCTTTGATTCTTTTGGGTTGATACCCAGAAGGGGAATAGCTGGCCAAATAAAATCTCTAGTCCTAGTTTTTTGAGGAATCTCTACACTGATTTCCACAGTAGTTGCACCAGTCTGCACCTCCAGCAGTGGAGAAGGCTTTCTTTTTCCCCACAGCCCCTCTAGCATCTGTTATTGGTTGTTTTCTTCATAACAGCCATTCTTTTTGCAATGTCAGTATTGTTTTAATTTGCATTTCTTGATACCTAATGTTATTGAACATTTTAAAAATACATTTCTTTGCTGTTTCTACTTCATCTGAGAAGTATCTATTTATTTCAGATGCCCATTTTTGGATTGGGTCTTTAAATTTGGGGGGACTGATTCTTTGAGTCTTTTATATATTCTAGATAGCAGTCCTTTGTCTAAGGAACAGCTGACAAAATTTTTTCCTTGCACTGTGTGTTGTCTCTTCACTCTGTTGTTGGTTTTCTTGCTATGCAAAAGCTTTTTAGTAAGATGAAATCCGAGTTGTTGATTCTGTGTGATAGTTCCTGTGCAATTGGTGCTTTGTTCACAAAGTGATGGCCTATAGCTATGGCTTCGAGAATTTGACCTATTCTCTTTTCCAACAGATTTAAGATGCTTGCATCTCCATTCTTTAGGGAGACTGTTTTGTAGTTCATTTTGTTGGTTGGGTCCATTTGTGGTTTGGTATCAGGGTAATTCTTGCTCCCAGGAATGATTTGAGAAATATTGCTTCCCTTTATTTCATTACAGAGTGTAAGAAGTAGCAATACTAAGTATTCTTTAGATTTCTCGCATAACTCAGCAGCGAATCCATCAGGGCCTGGACTTTTCAAGTACATCTTCAAGTACATTGACTGACACTGGTTTACTTAGAAGTTTTATATCTTCTTGATTCAGCTTTGGTAATTCATATATATCTAGGAATCTTTCCACTTTTGTTTTTTCCATATTATTAGAATATAACTTCTCAAAGTAGGTATAGATGATTCGGATTCCTCCAGGATTGTTCACTCTTTTCATTCCTAATGGCATAAATTGAAGTCTTTTCTTTCCTTTATTTATAAGGTTGGCTAAGCATTTCTCAATTTTATTTAATCTTTCAAAGGACCAACTCTTTGACTCATTGATTGTTTGCAGTTTTCTTAGTCTCTGTTGCATTGATTTCTGTTCTGATCTTTATAGTTTCTTCCCTTGTATGAGCTTTCAGTTTAGCCTGCTCTTTTTTCTAGAAGTTTGAGGTTCAACATTAACTTGTTTATATGAGCTTGCTTTATTTTCCTGATACAGAGATTCACCACTATAAAGTCTGCTGATAGGACATCTTGCATTGTCTCCTAAAAGTTCCAGTATGCTGAATTGGCATTATCAATTAATTGTAGAAACTGTTTAATTACTTCTTTAATTTCCCCTGTGACCCACTGGTTTTTCAGGAGTGTGTTATTTAATTTCCATGTGCTTATGAAGTTTTTGTGGTTTCTTTTGCCATTGATTTCCAATTACATTGCACTACAGCCTAATCATATATGTACAAGATAATTTTGATCCCTTTGCATTTAATTAAGCACGTTTTAGGAGGTAGTCTATTTTGGAGAGTGCTCTTTGTCATGGAAGTCTTATTTCTCTAACAAGTTTGAAAGGCAGTTTGTTGTTTTGTGTTTTGGTTTTGTTGTTGTTCTTGTGGGGGTATTTTGTTTTTTTGTTTTTTTGAGACAGGGTCTTGCTATGCAATTCAAGCTGGACTTGGACTCACTTTGTAGCCCAGGCTGGTCTCAAACTCACAACAATCCTCCTACCTCAGCCTCCCAAGTGCTGGGATTACAGATGTGCACCACCACGCCTGACTTAAAAGGTAGTTTTGTGAGGTAAATCAGTCTGGGTTGGAGGTTGTTTTCTTTTAGGGCCTGAAATACCTCACTCCAAGCTCTCCTTCGCTTGAGTTTGTGTTGAGAAGTCTGCTGTGATTCTCATGGGCTTTCCTTTATAGGTGATTTCTTTCTTTTCTCTAACAACTTTTATTGTTCTGTTCTTGTGTAGAATTTTTCTAATCTTGATGATTATATGCCCTGCTATAGATTTTTTCTTTTGATAATGGCTAACTGGAGCTCTACGTGCCTCACTTATCTATATTTTGAATTCTTTTTCCCTTCCAGGGAAGTTTTCTGCCATAACATCTGTGAGCAGTTGGGGTTTTTTTTTTTTTTATGTCATTTGCACTATCTCCTGCTTTTTCTTTTTTTTTTTATTTTGAAAAGAACAAAATCTGCTTTTTCATTCACTCTGATCAGTCTTACTCTTCTCTGCATCATCTAGCAGCTGCTAGATTGATTTCTCATGGTCCCTTGTTATTTTTAAGAAATCTTTATTTTCATGATCACTAATTGTAACCAGTCTTCTAGATCTGCGATTCTGTCCTCCCATTGGCTCGTTCTGCTGGGTATACTTTCAGTGGAACTTTTAGTCTTCTGGACATCTGTTTGAATCTGTCTCATGGATTCCTTTTCTTTCCTATGTTGGGCATTCATGGTCTCCCTCATTTTCCTAAGCTCCTCTATGTTTTAAATCTGTATCTGCTCTAGAGTCACTAGACACATCTTTCATGATGGTCACCCCGTCTGTGGCCATCTGAGAAATTATTTCTGATCTGACGTTTTTCTAGAGCCCATTCCTTTGTCTCATTAGTTCCACTGTTACCACTTCAAAGAGTCTGGATGGGGGGTTTTCGGATTGTTCCACCCCTTTGCTCCTTGAGTTGGCCTCTGCTGAGCTGGATTTCTGGGGATGTAACCTGTGTGTCTTCTCAATTCCCTTTCTTTTCTTAAGTTTGGCTCCTGAGTTGATGCTTGTACAGTACTTACGGCCAGCAGCTTTATTGCCAGCATTTAGAGCTGTTAGGAGACGCTTGGTCAGCACAGGAGTCATTTCCTCAGCTACACCAGGAGAGGCCAACACCTCTGGGCGGGGTGGGGGTGCCCCCCACTGTGGGTGGGGAAATCTCATCCTTTGGCAAATGTCCCCAGCCTCATTGGATTCCCCCCACACATCTCCGTCCCAGCACCTTCATCTGTACCTCAGACACCCCTCTAGGCTCTGCACTGCAGCCAGCCGGATCCTGAGGGGCTGCTTCCCTTCCTCGATCGTAGCCCTGTGGCTAAAGGAGAGTGGATTCTGTCAGCACACACTTAGAAACTTTTAGATTCATTTATGTGTCTGAAGCCGGGAATTTGAATGTTGAGCTCCTTGTTTTCCTGTATCAATTTGTCCTCTCTTCCAGAAGATTTAGATTTTCCATGCCCGCTTTGAGCTCGTTATCGTCTTTTTCCAGCTTGTCCAGAGATTCGAGGAGCAACCAGTCAGCATCACTGCGCTCCACACTCTGCCGAAATGCTCAGAAGTATCACATTCGGAGCCACTGAATTCCTCGCATCTCATCAGTGCTGAATTAGCATAATCTAATGCATCAAACGGGCCATGTGGATAGGTACGGAAAAGGTATTTGCCCAGTCAATAGCTGCAGACTAAGGACCAGCAGACGTGTTAAATTTTCATGCCTGCTTTGCATATAACTTTAAACAATTCACACCATAGGGAATCGATCCTCCATGCATTACCAGGGAGACAGACTATGGCAACTTTAAGTTTCATCGAATTAGAAAGCCAGGAACCACTAAAGCCATTAAAGAATCTGACATTTACAACTCTGCTTCTCTAGAGTCACTTCCAGTACCAAAATCTGCGTTAGTCAGGGTTCACTAGCGAAGCCAATTCTATATAATAATATAATTTCTATAACAATACATTTTAGATAATCATACTTCATATATGTGTAAATATATATTTACAAGTTAGGCTTACACTGGCTGGCTGCAGAGTCAGGGATGGAAGAGGACAAAGGGGCGTCCAGATGCTGGACTCCAGATGACTCCATCAAAGGTGACAGACTGGGAGCTACCACAGGACAGGCCCAGGGGGCTATGCTGGGAGGCTGAAGGGTCTGCACTAGCAGCCTGGAGACAGACAGACGTCCCGGGCAATGCCAAAGGCTGGAGCCGCTCCAGAGACAGTCAGTGAGCAGTCCCTTTTCCCTCCCTCTTCCTCTTTTTATCCCACTCAGGCTACAGACCACCGGCCGGTGCCGCACACACCCAGGGTGGCTCTCGGTCCGTAGTAAATCCTTCAGCTGCATCCGAAACTGTGCGGACACGTCCAGCTGGGCATTTCCCACTCAGGTTCACACACTCGCTGACCACTGCAGTGAGACCTGCCACGACGCGCACACCGGCCTCCATTTCTTCACTCTGCCTCCGTCTCCTGAGTGGCTGGGGTAGCAGTGTGTCACCAGACAGGCTTCCCCTGCGGTCTTTATTTGAATTTCTATTATTAATAAAGCTGTTGAACAAAGACTCTTACCTGTAATACAGTGTGTCAGTCAGCTTTTGGTCACTGTGACAAAATAGCTGAAAAAGACAACAGAAGAGGAGAGATTGACTTCAGCCCGTGGTGTCAGAGGTGCCCGTCCATGGCTGGCTGATTCTGCTGCTTGCAGGCCTGTGGCAAGGCAGGTACAGTGTGGCAGAGGGACATGACGGTCGTTCACCCTACGGCAGCCAGGAGCAGAGAGAAAGGAGACGGGGACAAGACATAGCTTCAAGGCCGTGCTTGCGTGACCCACTGGCCATGAAGCCCCTACCTCCTGTTTCTGTGATCTCTCCACCATGCCATCAAATTATGGTCTAATCAGGAGGTCAGTGCAGGGGTGAAGTTAGGGCCCTCATGATTCAGTTACCTTCCAAAGCCCCGCCTCTAAACACAGGAAGCTTCGGGAGGACATGTTAGAGCAAGAGCACAACGTAAAGCTGTGATCAGAACATGAGGTGAATGTGTCAATATAATACAGTGAAAAATACATCCACAAATTCCCCTCAAAATGCTTCCCCTCTCTTCAAACACACCTATTTCATCACTGTGAGTTTCTTTTCTTATTCTTTCTTTCCTTTTTTTTTTTTTTTTTTTTTTTGTCTTTTTGAGACAGGGTCTCACTGCGCAGTTCAGGTTAGCCTTGAACTCACTTTGTAGCCCAGGCTGGTCTCGCACTTGCAAAGGATTCTCCTGCCTCAGCCTCCTGAGTGCTGAGATTACAGGAGTGTACCACCAAACCCAGCAGTTTCTTTTCTTTTCTTTTTTTGGGGGGGGAGGGGACAAGGAGAGGATGGGGTAGTTCAGGCTGGCATTGGAGTCACTATGCAGCCTGGGAGGTCTCCGAAGTCATGGCAATTTTCCTGCCTCAACCTCCTAAGCACTGGGATTACAGGCATGTGCCCACAATTCTGTTTTTGACAGCAAATTCAAAGTCTAATGGAACAGCTTTTTTGATATGGCATGAGGTAGAAGTGTAGCTTCTTGCTGTTACATTCATTGAACCAGTTTTTCTTTCTCCTACTTCTCTTAACATTTCATCTTTACCATCTATCCTATGCCTGCATGTAGGTCTGTTGCCAAGGTTTCATTGGTTAGTTCGTTTATTGCTGCACAACTCCGTACCTGCTTACTAAATACAGCTTCATAATAAAAGCATATAATGTGTAGGACAAATACCTTCTCCCTGAGCTTGCTTCTCTCCTTTCTCTCGCCTTTCTTTTCCTTTTCTATGTTTGCAGCATGCAACATTCAGTGTGTAGAGTGGTTGCATGTATATCATGCATCTTAATTATTTTTACATTCCTTTCCACCTCCCTTGCCTCCTCCTCTATCTCTTGTCCCCTGTCCTTTGCAAAATATCTCTTTTATTTCCTATTATCTATTTTTATTTTGTTCTTTAATTTATATTTCAAGTTTCTCATACAAGAGGGACCATGTGATATTTAAGCTTGTGTGTCTAACTTAGTTCACTATGGTCTTGAGATGCATCCATTTCCCTACGAGTGATTTAAGTTTATCTTTCTTTATGGCAGTGTAGTACTCCACTGTGTATAACTGCCACACTATATTTATCAATTCAGCTGCTGGTGAGCATTTAAGCTGCTTCCAGAACTTAGTTACTATGAATTTCATTGCTATGAACACGGATATGCATGTAGCACTATAATATTTTGTTGTTAACTCTTTTGGGAAAGTACCTAGAAGAGGAATAGCTAGATTGAATGGAATTTCTATTTTTAGCATTTTGAGTGATCTCCATGCTGATTTTCATAGAGACTGTAGTAGTTTAAATTCCCTCCAATAATGTAGGAGGGCTCCTTTCCCTGTACCCTTACCAGCATTTGTTATTATTTGATTTCTGGTGATAGCTATTCTTTCTAGAGGAGATGGAATCTTAGTATTGGTTTTTCATTGTTTTGAGACAAGATCTCACTATGTAGTTCAGACTGGATTTGAACTCACTATGTAGCCCAGGCTGGCCTGAGACTCATGGCAATCCTCCTGCCTCAGCCTCCTAAATGCTGAGGTTACAAGTGTAGGCCACCACACCCAAATCAATGTTGTTTTACTTTTCATGTCTCTAGTGTCATGTTAAAATTCTTTCCATGTATTATTGGCCATTTGTATTTCTTCTTCTGAGAAATGTCTATTCATTTCAGTTGTCCATTTTTAATTGGGTCTTTTACTCTGGGAGACCTAATTGCTTTGGAGTTCTTTATATATCATTATTCTTCTATTTGAAGTGTAGCTGACAAAATTTTTTTGCCCATTCCGTAAGTTGTTCACTCTCTTGGTTGTTTGCTTTGCAGAAGCTATTTAATTTGATATAATCCCATTTGTGGATACTGGTATGATTTCTTGAGCAACTGGGGCTCTGTTGAGAAGGTCCTTGTTTATGTGTCTGTCTTCAAGGGTTTCATCTATTCTATCTCCTGGGAGACTAAGTGTTTCTATCTTAATATTCAGCTTTTTGACCCAGTCTGCTCTCAGTCCAGTACATGGGGAGAGACATGAGTCTGGATCCAGCCTTACCCATGTCTTCCCAGTACTTCCCAGCACTGTGTTAGGAGGTGACCTTTCCTCCAGCACATGCTTTTGGGCCCAGAGTCCTGTCTTCTGTTCCACTGACCCACAGGTCTGTGTTGTGCCAGTACAGTGCTGTTTTTATCACGGTCACTTTGTAACATAAGTTGACGTCCAGGATTGTGATGCCTCCTGCTCTCCTCTTAGCCAGGACAGGTTTTGTTATTCCAGGTCTCCTCTGGTTCCATCTGAATTGGAGGATAGTTTTCTCCAGTTCTGTGAGCAGGGCATATGCCTGTGTTTTATGTATTTTTTGTATGTTGAATTTCACAACTTTAATGATACAAAAAAGGTTACTGAGCCTATAAAAAGGTGTTACAATCATATTCATTTTTGGAATAATAAAATTTATAGTACAGTATTTATCATGGTGACAAAGGACACTTTTTCATTGATAAATGTCAGTTACTTACAGCATATGGTCCTGTGTCCTAGAGAGAATTTTCAGTAGCTTGGAACATGAAAATGGACTCTTCCTTACAGCTGTCTTACATAATAGTCAGTCCCTAGAATCCTAGTGTATTAGCTGGACACAACATCTGAAACACACATTAAAGGAGGAGAGCTTTAATTTGGCTCATGTTTCAAGGGAATTCAGTCCATGGTCAGCTGGGCCCCACGGCAGGAACATCATGGTGGAAAGACATGGTAGAGCAAAGATGTTCAGCTCATGGAGAATGAGAAACAGAACAGGAGAGGAGTACCAGACAGGAAAGGTCAAGAGACCAGGCAGAGACCCAAATGTATACCTCCACGATCCACCCAGATACCCACACAAGCATGTTCCATCAATCCCATTGCTAGTCGGGTTGTCACATCCCCCTAACTACTAAATTCCATCCCTTGTCAACTTCACAATCAAGCATTTCTCCTTAAACTACACCGATTTCCAAGTAAATACAATAACTTTACATTTCCACTGAACACAATATAACTGTTCTGAATACAACTGAAATACAATGAACTCCTTCCCCAAAGTCTCAGCAGTTCCAGTATTTTTCAGAAATCCAAGTCAAAGTCTCCTCTGAGACTCAAGGAAAACTCTTATCTGAGAACTTCTATAAAAGGAAATAAGTCACAGGATCCCAAGGTACAGCGGCACATACCATTCCAGAAAGGAGGAGCAGGGGACAGAAAATACCTGAACCAAAACAAGGCTGAAACCCAACCGGGCAGACACCAAGTCCTGTAGCTCCATGTCTGGAATCCAGGGCACACAGGGGTGAGACATCAGTTCCAAAGGCCATGGACACCCACACACTTACGGCTTTGCCAGGTGCAGCTCTCAGCTGGCTCCATTCACTGACTGCAATTTTGCTTGGCAGACCACCCACGTCACTGGCATATCTGACTTCCTCGGTTCTGCACTGCAGCTTCAGTTTCAGTCTCACAACCTCATGCCTTCTCCGGACTCACTACCAGGCTGCCACGCTTTCCTCCGAAGTCTGGGTGGGAGACTCCCTGAACCCACATCACTTGCGTTCGGCACGCCAGGCAGAGCCAGTTTCAGGTGCGTGATGCCAACATCTGCTGTGAACAGGAGGGAAACAGACCATGGCTGCAACTGCCCCTGAACCAGGGCTGCAGTGGCCTCTGGATAGCTGTACACAGTGAGACAAAGCCTGGGAAACCAATTCCCTGTGAAGGCCTTCTTCAGCAGAAGTCACGAGGACTCTTTTCAAATTAAATGTCTGTACTTGTGCACCTTTGACCCTGAGATGTGCATAGCCTTTCCGATGCTCAAAATTTCTTTCTTCTCCCTGTACAAAGTGCTTGGTTTCTTTTTAATGGCACTCATTGTTTAAGCAGCCACACCTCTTTTGGCCCAACTTGATATATGATTCCTACTGGGCCAAAATTTCCATCTTTCAAAATTTTCCATTCTGCTTTTTTTTTTAATTGGTACCAGAGATCTAACTCACAACCACGCATTTGCAAGGCAGGTGCTTATGCCGCTAAGCTAAATCCCCAGCCCTCCATTCTGCTTTTGACCCCTAATTCTCACTATAAGTTTGGCTAAAAGCACACAGCAGTACTCATGCCACAACATAAAGGTTGGGCTGTCTTGAAATTTCTTCTAACAGATAAATTAGTCTATCACCCTTAATCTTAGTCTCCCCAAAATATCTCAGGACATGGGGAAAATGTAGAAAAAAATTTTGCCAAAATGTAACACACAGGGCCTCTAACATTAATGAAATCCTCATTCCCAGCTGAAACCTCCTGAGACTGGCCCTTACTGTCTGCATTCTTAACAGAACCCTGGTCTTCTGTGCTCCAACCAGAATCACATATCAGGCTTTGCTTACGGCATTCGAGGTCTTCTCTAACTTGCATTGCCAACCTTTTCCATACTCCTCCCACAAACTGGTTCCAAAGGCTTCCAAACCATATAGTAAGATCCAGTCACAATAATGTTCCTATTTCTCTCGTGCCAATTTTCTGTACTAGTTAACTTTCCCTTTGTGGACACAATACCTGACACTCGAAACTTACAGGAAGAGAGGTTTAATTTGGCTCATGTTTTTTAGGGAGATTCAGTCCATAGTCAGCAGTCTTCAAAGCAGAAATACTCAGGGAAATGGGCATGGCAGAGCAAAGATGCAGGCACATGGCAAAAAGCTGAGCAGAAAAGTGTCACAGAGTAAGGATGGCGTGATCAGACATAGACCTCCAAATCACACCAGACACACCAAAAAGTGTGCTCTGCCAATCCCCTGGTGGATCCCAAAGCCAACCAAATTGACATTCCACCCTAACTGCCACACCTACTCATTCTAAAGTGATTTTAGAAGGAAAAGGAACCAGCATAGCAGCTTCTAAAAATATTATCTAAGTAGAGGGAACAATAAAGAATCTGAAAAATACATGGCAATTAAATACACACACTAGAAAAATTCCATGACACAAAAAGAAAAAGGAACAAATACATCTCAGTAAAAGAACCATAATTTTAGCCACACATAGTGGCACATGCCTATAATTCCAGCATTTAGGAGGCTGAGGCAGGAGGATCACTGCAAGTTCAAGTTCAGTCTGAGCTACACAGTGAGCTGAAGACCAACTTATACTACAAAGTGAGACCCTGTCTTTTTAAAAAAAAAAATCATAATTTTTAGAAACTTTTCTGAACTTGTTGTATATATAAAATAAAACAATAAAAAATTATAAAATATATTGGCAGACAACAGAAGGACATGAAAGTTGAGTTTGCAGAGCTGAGGTAGAAAGGGGGAAAATGTCTAGAAATAAATGTCAATTAAATATATATTATTAAAACTCTTACAGGAGACATGTCAGAAGATGGAAGAAACAGCAAAATGATATAAAAACAAAGCAGGAATTGAAAAAGAATTGTAGTGAAAATATAACTATGAAAGGTAACAAAAATATTCAGCACACACACACGTAAATCTGCTGGGCATAGTGGTGCAGACCTGTAATCCCAGCACTCAGGAGATTGAGGCAGCAGAATTACTGTGAATTTGAGACCAGCCTGGACTACAAAGTGAGTTCAGATCCAGCCTGAACTGCATAGCAAAACCTTGACTCAAAAAAAAAAAAAAAGATCCAACACATGTATAATTGTTTCCTAACAGACATGAACCCTCTGCTGACTGCTGGTGCCTAAAGGAACTATGATAAGTAATTTAAGATATGAATCAAGAAAAAAGTATTTCTCCACATAAAAGGCATTCTGACTCTACCATGAACCAAACAACATAAAACATATCCTAGCAAAAGAAAAAATGTCAGAGACAAAAAAAGAAGTCTGATTGGCCTTTCAAAAGTCACGATAGTTGTGTCTCAGATCTCTCCATTACCCTTGTTTAGAAGTTAGTAACATAATCTGCTCAGAAAATTCAGAGTCCTCAGGGAAAGAAAGTATGACTCGACAGAGGGATAGGCAGAGAACTCAGGAACAAAACGCAAGCTGCATGGGAAATACTTCAAAAAATCAACAAACAACTGCAATCTCATCTTATTAAAATATTTTTGCACTTCAAAAGAAATCAACAAAGTGAAAAGAAAACCCACAGAATGGGAAAGAATTTTAAAATTTAGCCAACAATCTCTCGGACATAGGACTTATATCTAGAGTATATAAAGAATTGTAAAACTTCAAGCCCCCCTGGGCTGGGGATTTAGCTCAGTGGTCTAAGCACCTGCCTGGCAAGTGTGAGGTCATGAATTTGATCCCTGGTACAAAAAAAAAAAAAAAAAAAATCAAAACATCAAGCCCCCCGAATTCAAAGATCCTCTCCAGAAATAGACATCTGAGATGGACACACATTTCTCAGGTGAAGATATACAAATGAAAAATAAATACATGGAGAAATACTCACCATCATTGGCTGTTCGAGAAATGCAAATTAAAACAGCATTGAGGGCCGAGGGTTTAGCCTCAATGGTATAAGTGCCTGCTTGGCAAACGTGAGTTCAATTCCCGGTTAAAAAAAAAAAAAAAAGAAAGTATGACTCAATTTTATACCTAAATCATTCTTTGTGGTAAAAACAGGATAGAAGCGCAACTCTAAATAAGGAAGAATTCAGGGAATTAAGTCCCCAAATAATTTATCTCCTCTTTTGATTTCTCCTCCCACCCTTCCTATGTTCCTGTTTCGTTTTCTTGCTATGTAGTCCAGGCTGGCCTTGAAATCACTATGGGGCTGGGGCTGGCCTCAAACACATGGTTATTCTCTACCTTGGCCTCCAAAGTGCTGGAGTTACAGGCACGCATCACCACGCCCTGCTTCCAGCAGCAGTGTATGCCACCTAAACCTTGGAAGCCGCCTGTATGCCCATCAACAGATGAATGGATAAAGATGTGGAACTGATGATATACAATGGACTCTACCCCTCTGCCATAAAGGAGGAGGTTGAGGCATTTGTAGGTAAACAGATGCAACTTTAGGCCATAATACTAAGTGAAACAAGGCAGACACACAAGTTCAAGCACGACATGGTTTCTCTTATATGAGAGACTCAAAATATAAATAAAGAGTAAAAGAAAAGATAGATAATAGGAAGTCAGGAAATATTTCTCAAATGGGGAATGGATCAAAAGGTGGGGTGAGGGTCAAGTGTGGTGGCACACACCTGTAATCCCAGCACTCAGGAGGCTGAGGCAGGAGGATCGCTGCAAGTTCAAGACCAATTTTGGGCACAAAGTGAACTCAAGGCCAGATTGAACTACATATCGAGACTGTCTAAGGAAAAAAAAACTGAGATGAGGGAAGAGGCAGAAAAAAAAAGTTAATTGAAGGATAAAAGAGAAATAGAGTGTATCGGCTGGTGTCTTACTAGAGAAACAGACACAACAGAAGCTATATATAAATGTATACGACATTGCAAGACTGGCTTAGGATGCCCCTGACAGAGCTGGGCGAGGTCCAAAGCCCACCTCAGGTCCCAGGCCAGTGTGCATCAGGAGGCCGCTGGGTCTGTTGGAAGGTGGAAGGGCTGGGAGGGGAGCGGGAGATGACGGGAAGCTGCGGGCCAAGACTGGAGCTCTTCCGAGGAACAGCAGCCAGCCGGTCCTTCCCATTTCCCCTTCACACCACCTGCTAAGAGCTGCCCTAGGGTGGGTCTTCTAGACCCTAGGGTGCAGAACTGGGGTTCAGTTAAACCCAGGTAAGCTTCTGAGCTTCTCGAATTGCCACAATCAATTGACCTTTACAGGGAGCTTTTGCAACTGGTAGGGGGAGGAGAGTTGGAGGGGGCGGGGAGGGACTAAAACAGAAGAGGATTAAAAAAAGAAGAATTAGGTTGTGTTAGGGACATGGACCAACTTCACACTAAAGGCAATCACTGAGCACCTCAAAGATGTAACAAGAATATTCAAAGTTCAGTTTATGGTTAAAGATAAAAGACCAATGGCATAAATGTGACGGTAAAGGAACGTCACTTGCTATATGTGTGTGAGAGAGGGAGAGTGTGTATATGTGTGTGTGTGTGTGTGTGTGTGTGTGTGGTACTCAGTGCTTTTCATTTTTTATTTTGAGACAGGGTCTTGCTAAGCAGCCCACACTGGCCTCAGCCAGATTTACAAACATGCAGCTACTGTATCCCCCAAAATGTATTTTTATCAGAAATTGAGACAAGAAAAGGAAAGCAAAAGTTCAGGTCTGAGTTTGTTTTCTGGGTGTTTATTTGGTACCAGGAATCAAAGTCAGGACCTTGCACTTGCCAGGCAGGTGCTTATGCCACTGAGCTATGTCCCCAGGAAAGTCCCGTTTTTGTTTGGTTGGTGTTTCTTATTTTGTTTGTTTTTTTTGGTATCAGGAAATCAAACTCATGATCCCATGCTTGCTAGGCAGTAAAAGTTCAAATAATATACTTAAGCACATTCCTCCGGCACTGGGACTGTCAGAGGAGTCCTTCAGGGGATCCTAATGCACAGGCAAATGCAGAAACCACCTCTCCATGGGAACAGTGAGAGTCACTCGCTCCTCCTCAGCTGGCCTCAGTGTGCCACCACCCAGTTCAACCTGGACTGTGACCCTGGGAGGCAGCAGGGTGCCAACAGGTCTGTGTGAAATCTTTCCTTTTGCTTTGTTTTTTGGGACAGGGTCTCGCTATGCAGTTGAATTCACTATGTAGTCCAGGCTGGCCTCAAACTCAGGGTGATCCTCCTGCCTCAGTTTCCCAAGTGCTGGGATTACAGGTGTGCACCACCATACCGGGCTGCCATATTGAATTTTACATGAAAAATGAAGAAAACATGAAGAATATTTTTAGTATCGATAGGCTGTGGGCAGATGAAGAAGAATTACACAAGTGAAACAAAATGCTCCGAGCACACAAGCCCTCCCTGGGCAGGCAGGTTTTTGGGGAATGCAGGACCACAGAGCAACTGGACTTCTGAATTCTGCTCTGAGAACCCCCAGACCCACACTGGTCAGTTTGACCTCCGGGCCACTCGTGATGGGTGCTCCCAGGTGCTGAGCAGAACCCCACACCTGCTTACCCAGAACACCTCACTGGAGAACCTTCCTCAGCAGCCCATTCCCTTCCCGGTTGGTGGGGGCCTTTCCTTTGTCTCCCTTTTCTTGATAAACTTCCCCATTTGCAACTTGCCTCTTTCGCCAGTTTCATCTTTCAGCTTGGGGAGGCCCAGACATGGGGTTTTGGTAACAGTATGACACACTGCTTCAATGTGCCATCTTGGCACTGAGGATGTTCTTGGTGATGACTCCGGCTCATTGTGTGGTGGGGAACCCCTATAATCTGAGCACTGGGAGGCTGAGGCAAGAGGGTCCCCAAAAGTTCGAGGCCAGCCTGGACTACATATCAAGATCCTATCTTGAAAGAAGGAAGGAAGGGAGGGAAGAAGGAAGGAAGGAAGGAAGGAAGGAAGGAAGGAAGAAAGCAAGAAAGCAAGAAAGCAAGAAAGCAAGAAAGCAAGAAAGCAAGAAAGAAAGAAAGAAAGAAATGTTATACTGAATAAATCTAACCAGTGCTGTCAGTACCCAGTATAGCCACATCAATTACGGTGACTGACAAAAGAACATTAAACACAATAGAGGTAAAAACAAACCAACAAAACAACAAACAAATTGGAAAATAAACAGAACACAAGTGTAATATAACCAGCCTTGTAAACTCTGGTACCTGTTCAAGGCCAGCCCGGGCTACACAAAATCTGTCTCAAAAAACCAAAGCAGGGGCAAAAAGAATGCGTGGGGCCTCCTCGTCGGAGAAAAACAGTTGGCTCTGGGCTTTGCGCTGTTGTTCCTCTCCCACCTTCTGCAATCTCCTCACCCTGCTCTGGGTGCCCACTGTCTTTAGCGCGCTGCACAGAAGGCCGGCATCCACCCAGCTTGGGGCTGCGACTCCGCGGTGGCCGAGTCAGCTTGGCCCTAAATCCCCCCCGACCCCCCTGGGGTGGCTCCCGCCCGGCACCGCGGTTTCCGTTAGATTTTTCTGGCGCAGTAAAGGAGCAGAATATAAGAAAAAGTAAAAGTGGCCTTTTCATTTAAAGGACGTGGAGAGGAGCCCACAACCGGCAAGGGTTTGGCCTCCTCCTCGCCTGGATATGGGGTGAGGGGCATATGTGACCCCTGAAAGGATGGGGTGCTTGGGGCAGGCGTTGGTGATGCACGAGGAGCTGACTGGAAGTTTCTTCCTGGCACTGGGGAAGGAAGGAGAGGTGGTAACGGGGAGGCAGGGGGAAGTGGCCGGCAGGGGAAGCGTGCCCGATTTGTCCTTCCACCATACTGCGCTAGGACCATAATGTCCTGAAATTTATTCTAGGGCCAAACCCTTTCCGCTTCCCCTTTAATTCCCACTCACCGCCTTCAGCCGTGAGACCCCCTTCACACTCCTGCTCCTTTCTGCGGTGAACCCGCCACCTTCCAAGGGATCCGCGAACTTCCAGGGTAGGAGAGAGAGCGGCCTGAACCGGCTGGACCCCAGGGATCCCGGGGCTCCCCGGTCACCCCACTCCTGGTTAGTAGACACCCGGCCTTCTCATTCCCCCAGGGCCCCACACAGGAACCCATCCATCCTGGACGCAGGATGTTGTGGGCCGGGGATGTAGCTCAGCGACACAGTGCCTGCCAGCAAGCACAAGGTCCTGAGTTCAATTCCTGTTACCAAAAAAAAAAAAAAAAGTGTTGTTGGGCTTGCACTGCGGAGCACCGTGCTCTCTGTGTATCCATGACGTGCACATCTGCTCACTGCATGGTTTCAAGACAGACCCAGTGCTTTGTGCCCGCAATCTTGCAACCCAAGCTATAAAATGGAATTTTTTTCCTTTTTTTTTTTTGAGACAGGGTCTCACTGCGTAGTTCAGTGAGACTGGCCTTGAATTCACTACGTAGTCCAGGCTGGCCTCAAACTCATGGCGATCCTCCTGCCTCAGCCTTCCAAGTGCTGGGAAATGGAACTAAAAAAGATTTTTTTTGCTTGGGAGTCAAGTGGCTTCCAAACTTCCTGAGGCCTAGAAAATAAATGGTCCCTCACCTCTCTCAGCCCCAGCCTCCCCTCACCCCCCAGGAAAGGACAGCCCACGCAGATCCCGGCCCGGAGGGTCCAGCCCAGCTTCTCCCTGCGGCAAGGGAGGAACCGGCTGGGAAGCAGCATCCATTGATGGATCCCTCGCGCCTGTGCCTGGTTACCAAAGACCCCACTGCCCTCGGAAATGGTGAGAAAAGGTGAGGTGGTGATCTAAGCAGAGTGGGCCCCTCGGCTCTCTGGAGTCAGCTGTGAATACATCCTTCCTCAGTTTTACCCAAATATGTGGCCTCTGATTTAGACAGCAACAAACAAGTGAGGCTGAGCGTGTGGACCCAAGTGGCTGGCTGTCAGCAGACAGAGGGCGGCAGATCGGCTCCTGTTCCCACTGTGCTTACGGCTTTGTGCAGTGCTACGTGGGGTTACATCAGTGGTTGCTTATTTATTTACTTTAATTTTCCCCCAAGTCTCAGTCTTGTGTGCTTTTTATTTTGAAAGACAAGGTCCCACTATCTAGTTCAGGCCGGCTTCCAACTCACATTGATCCTTCTGCCTCAGCTTCCTGAGTGCTGAGGTCACAGGCATGCGTCACCACACCTGGCCATTTTTGCTTTTTAAATGTGGAAGCCACAGCAAGTCCATACAGATGTGGGATTCCTGCCCTTCCGGGTGACCTTGGTCTGGGTATTTTATCACCATGCGGTACTTATCTTCAGCAATACTTTCTGTTTTGAAGCCTGACATTATGAAAGCTGCATCGGCTTCTTTGTGGTGAGGACTTTGTGGTCTACTTTCTTCTGTTGCTTTGCTTGGAGCTCTAAGATCTCACTCAGGGCAACAGGATTGCTTTGGACTGTGACCTGACGGCTGTTTCTGCCCACCCGTGGTCTTTCGGCTTCTCTTTCCGTGGGATCTAACTACAGCTCCTTTAAAGGTATGGACTGCGGATGGGAGTGTGGTCATCACGAGCTCAAGTTGAGACAATTCAGAGCTATTTCTAGGTCAAAGTCTACTTTCTCATGGACAGATTATAAACCTCCTAGATTACACCAGAAATATAGCTCAGTGCACAAGAAATGTAACCAAAGGGTAAACTGTATCTTTGAAAACTGAGCTGCTTCTGCAGAATTTCCCAGGTTGAGAGCAGAAGGCCCTATCCTCTTCTTGCCAGGTGTGGTGGTGTAGGATGTGATCCCAACACTTGGGAGGCTGAGGCAGGAGGATCCCGGTGAGTTCAAGGCCAGCCTGAATTACAGAGTGAGACCCTGTCTCAAAACAAAACAAAGCAACAAAATCCCCTTTCCTCTCCCCTTCTCAGCTCAGATGAGACAGAAAACTAGCATATCCGCCTCAAGGGAATAAATTGATGCAGGTCCCGGCATGGTGGAGAATCCAATTTCATTTCCACAAGGAAGGGAAGAAAACAGAAATGGCCTGGGGATGGCTCCTTATCCACTGTCTCAATGCATCTCTTCTCCTCCAGACAGAGACAAAGATCTGAGGCCACAAGAGGCCCCTCCCTCTGCCTCACAGCTGGCTTTGAATAAGCCTTTTTTCTTTTCTCTTTTTCTAACCAACATACATGGCCTTCAAGTGTGCCTTGGGGAGTAGGGAGGAGGAACAGGGAAACAGGAACTTTGTGTTTTTCCCAGGCCCACCAAGAATGACGACTTCGGAAGAGAACAAGCTCTGAAACCTGAATCAGTTATGTAAATCTGAGGGGCCTGTGCAAATCAGGAATGTAGGGATTCCTATTAAAAGATTGTTTGTCAAGACAGTGTGCAATGTATGTACCATTGCTGCCACCTGATTGACGTGTTTTGAAGTTTTGTTTTATTCACTTTTCATTTTTTGCTTCTTCTTTTTCTTTTTTCTCCTTGAAATAAAACAGATTTTTAAAAAATTAAAAGGACTGTCAAGAACAAGCTTGACACTGTGTGGACCTCTAATCCCAGCACTCTGGGAAGCTGAGGCAGGAGGATTGCAAGGTTGAACCCAGCCCAGGCCATTTGGTAACTTACGACAAATTGTTTCTCGTGAGAAAACAAAACCTCAAGCCTCTCCAGGATGTGGAATCTGAATTTATTCCACCCCTGTGGTAAGGAAGGTCCAAGCTGAGACACTTGAGGAGAAGGTCAAGTGTCCCAGAGTCCTACTCAGAGCAAACTTCCTGGCTTTTCCCTGGTTTGACAGTTTTGTGTTCCCCTTCCTCAGAGGGGAAATTTTTCTTTAGGTCACTGATTTTTTTTAAGGGAATAAAACAGAATAGTAAAATGAAACAAAATAAAACAGTGACAGGACAGTAGGAAATCTACAGTTGTTACTATACTGCATATTGTTATCCTGTAAATAGTTACCCAGAACACCAGCCCCAGGCCTGCAAAGTCCACCAAACAGCATGAATGTCAGGTTGCTTCCCTACTTCGGTTATTACCGTTGCAGCCTACATTGTGCCTGGTTGCTGATGGATGGTGGGGTGGGGGTAGAGGCAGAGGGGGCTTCCTTGCTGCTTCTCCCGGGCCCACAGGGCCTCCCCAAAAGCACAGGGACTGGGGCCAGGTCATTGCTTTTTAAAGGAAGTGTCAGTTCCATTTCTCTGTCTTAAAAGGTCCAAGACTATATTATCTTCTCCTAGGATTATTAAACCCCGGGCTCTGGCTATCAGATCAACATTTGTATTTAGTAATCTATTTTTTACTAGTTAATACACTTCTTACTTTAGTAATGAGTTAGCTATCATTTCTGGCACCTGAGAAAATCTTAATCGCTCTTTCTCTCAGCTCAGTTACATATTTCAATTGTTTAAAGTTTTATGTGGATTTCTGGGTGTAAAAATGCATCTGATCAATTTTTATCATGTGCTTTCTTATCTCAGCACCCAAGCTGCTTTTCAGTTCTATTCATTCATAAATATTATTGGGTTTTGCCTGCCTATGTGTTAAGCTGTGCAGCTCATTTCTATTGCTCATTTATTTTAGGGCTTTGTAAAACTGTCAGCAAAGTGCATTTATAGAAATGCAAACATAATTCTTAGCCTTCTGCTGTGAACTTTAGACTCTCCTTATTCAGAATTCAAGTTTCTCAGAAGCAAACATCTGTGTTATAAAAGCACCATGAAACAAGTGATTGTTTTCCCTGTTTGTGCCCCTTTAATGTTATGCCCTCTCTTGCTCAGTATGAAGCCCCTGGGTTCAAGCCCTAGCACCTCAAAAAAAATTTATCAACATGAAATTGGTCATGGCAGTGCACCTGAAATCCCAGGAGGTGGAGGCAGGAGAATCCAGAATTCAAAGCCAACTAACAAGACCAAGAGGAAGAGCTCCTAAGCAGAGCATGAAGGCAGCCAGATGCACCACTGACCAGAACAGCCGCCCCTCCCCACCTCCAATAACACGCAAAGGGAACGGAAGGGGAGAGGGCCACCCACGGAACACCCGCACTCTGGGATCATGACCTTATCCCACTGGATACCCATGCATGCCTTTCCCTAGTCACCAACCCCAAGCCACCACACGAGCAAATCCCGGAGACGCGGCCTTGACAAGCCAAGTGCCAGCAGAAACCCCAGCCCACCTAGGGACGTTCACACAGGACACGGTGCCTGGGATCTAAGACAATCCAGGGAACCAACCAGACTGTGAGACGTTCCATGGGGCGTGGTCCCCCAAAACCCATAAAAGAGGCTGGAGACAAAGGCCCTTGGTGTCACCTCCGTGGGGCAGCTTTCCCACTTCCGCTTTTTCCCTTCCACGTAAGCGTCTTCCTTCCTGGACTCGGTCCTTGGCGTCCCTACAGGTGCTGAGCTTCCAGTCCCAGGCAGCTGCTCGCCCCGGCAGAACACCAGCGACCACACTGACTCAGCAGCTGCAAGAATCAGAAATAAAGTCACCAGCGTGAGCCAGACACACCAAGGTGATGTTACAAACACCTGGAATAAAACGCACGCTTTAGGCAACCTGGAAAAAAGATGGACACTTCAAAATGCTTCAGATAAAGAGCAAAACCCAAAAGATGAGCTGCAAAAACCCAAAAAGGGAGCTTGGATGTGACGGGTTCACTTTTCACTGATGACAACAATAGCCACTAGAAAATCAATTGTTCTTCCACGGAGCTGAAGGAGATAAAGGGAAGGTCAAGGGCCAAATTAAACTAAGTAAACTCAGTAAAGGAGGCCAGGACCTAGATAAACTGAGATAAGCTGGGATGGAGGGTGGAGTAGAAGGGATAAAAGTTTAACTGGAGCATAAAAGACAAAGGAGTAATAAAACCCGCCAGCAACAAAAGGCCTGGCAAGCAGAGGCCACTGCACACCTGCAGCTTCGTACATCCAGCTGCCCGCTGTACCTGCCAGAAGGCTGCATGTGAGCTTCTAGAGCCAGACGCTTCCCTGGCATCCTCTGCGGCCCCCTTGTCCAGGGAGGGCTTTGCTTTGTTCCAATAAACCACGCCTGGTTCCGTTCCCCACAGCTGTCCCCATGACTTCACTCTTCCATCGGCCACAGGACAGGAGCCCAGAGAGAAAACAGTGTTGCATCTTTGGCGCCCAGCATGGGGCTCAATCGCACAAGGCTCCCTTTTTCTCTGCCTGTTTACATTCTCAAACTCAGCGGACACCCAGCCAGCTGGTTTGAAGCCATTAGAGTGACTGCCACTCTCAAAGCAGAGGGCAGGCTCCCCAGCACTTCCTGGTGAATCCACCGCTACGACGGAGGAAATGTTAGCCACACCCGCACCCCTTTTTAGAGACACGTCTTTGGTTACAGGGAACTGGTGAAGGTTGGGAGACAGCTAGGAGGCCCTGCCCAGGCTGCTCCACAGTGGCTGCTCAGAGGCCTGACAGCTGGACCATGTTCAGTGAATGAATTTCTACTCAGCCATCACATCCAAGCACGCTCCTCTGTGAGAGGTGAACTCTGCTCTGCTCTTCAGGTGACCCAAGACCCCTCCACGAGAGCCCACTCATAAGCCTCTGTCCAGAGTCCAGCGTAGGTTTGGGATTTTGTCTCTCTGCTACCACGACAGGACCCATCTTCTCCACGTGTGTCCCGACAGATCTGCTGGGCCAGCACAGGTTGGGGTCCTCGCCCATGAGCTGGGCTCTCCTGGTCCTGATGGCCCTGGTGTTGGGGCCCCCACCCTAACTCTCACAAGTCATCCCCTAGGTCCCTTGAGAAAGGTTTTTTAGGGCAAAGTTGAAAGTCAGGAGAGATCATTTCACTACTCCAGTCTGTGGGGTGAGCCAGCCGGCCTGGCCCACAGCCTCTCCTCCAGCCCTGGGGGACAGGGAGTGAATTCTGGAAGTTACTCAACCACTGCGTTCAGTGGAGAGGCTGCTGCTGCTCCTGATGAACGCCCCTCAGCCACCATGGTGTCCTGCCGGAGGCTGGGCTTAGGGACGTCCTCAGGAAGGGGCTCCTCTCCATCTGCCAGGAGCCTCACGGGCTACTCGATCCGGCCCCATCTGTCCACACGAGGACCAGGCCCTGGGCTTACCTCCCAGATGATGCACAGATGCACAGCACGGCTGATGTCCACTGGACATGGAGCAGAGATCCACTGTCTTGCTGTCCTAAGCAGAGAGACAGGGAAAGAATAAAAGGGCTGGGAGTGGACGGGCTTAATGGCTGCACACTTATAGAAAGCAATGCAAGACACTGGAACTCGCAAGGAACCTTCCTGTGACCTCCCTGTAGGAAGCAGTTCACTGCAATAGATTTGGTTTTTTGCTCGTTTGTTTGTTGCTATATTCATAGACGGGTAAGCTTTGGTCAAACATCGGCACAATATGACTTGATGTCAAAGAAGACATTTTCCCGAAGGCTTAAAAGGTATTTATTAAACAATAAATCTCGTTGCCTCCCGTTGGTGTCTCTGGGTTTGGTTGATTGATGTCTTTGTGAGCCGTCTGCCCTCTCTGCTCCTTTACACCACCGCACCTCTCGGTCCCAGGGCAGCTCCCCACCTCAGTCTCCCCCACTGTTTACATTGACAGCAGAAGGCTGCTCATCTGCACTCCATCCCAGGCAAAGCCACCTCCTTCAACTCTTCTTAAAATCGTGACTGTTGATAAACTGGGCAAAAGAGGAACTTGATGTTCAGAATTTTAAAATAATTTTTTGGCAGTGCTGGGGACAGAACCCAAAGGGCTCAATGTTAATATACAAAAATGCCATACAATCTCTGTGTACTACAATAGTCACTTCATTTTAATTATATCATTAAAGAAGTACTTTTATTATCTCTTTAAAAAGAAGCTATAAACACTGTAAGTAAAACACTGAAAAAGCCCTTTAAAATCCTGGGCTGAGAGAACACATCTGTGTTTTACAGCTAGGCATAAAATGTTAAATTCTGTGAGTCAGAATTTCTGAGTGATTCTGATAGGAACTTACTGGGAGGAACCAGAAAGAGGTAAAGGCTTTTCTATTTCAGGCATGGGGTGTAGCTCCATGGTACAGCATGGTGCTCCTGGTGCACTGAGCGTGCACCAGGCCCTCAGTTTGATCTCCAGCACCAAAAAAGAAAAAAAACAGTTTTTTTCTATTTTAATCTTAATTCAGTTTTGAAAAGCCACATGCAGCAATGATGAGATGAATCTGGAAGGAAGAGACTGTCCACCAGGGGCCTGCATAGTCATGCTATGCAGTTAATTCAAACGTTCTCTTTATTTATCCCTTACATTTAAAATAAAAGTACAAATTTACATATGGTACAAAAAATGTACATAGTACAGAAAAATCTAAAATAATAAGTATTCTTCTTCCGCAACACAGAAGATCTGATGCCTTCAAAATTTTGAGCAGTCAGACGAGTGATTCTCAAGCTAAAGGTGACCATGGAGTTGTCCACGGCAAACGTTTTCCTGCCTTTGGAGCCCTGCCAGCCACCTCATGCAGTAGCTCTGCTACAGAGCGAAGCCACACATGAGGGACGTGCTGAAAGCAGCACACACACTGCTCAGGGTCAGCAAGGCTCAGGGAGCACCATGGATGTCACTGGATTTGGTGCAGTTGGCTCAAAAGTCCCAGGCAGCCTCTCTCTGCTGAGCAGGGAGGCCCTCCGGGACTGCAGGGGACTCAGCCAAGTCCTTTCCAAATTCCCGAACCCTCCCGGCCAGCTAGGCGTCCTTGGGAACGGTGACTCGCCGGCGTGTAGGAGAGCAGGTGGGTGTCCTCCAAGCGGTGAACTAAAAGTGCTTCTGCAGCCTCTTGAAAGGCCAGCAGGGCCTGAGCTTGCCAGCTGAAGTCTAAGAAAATTCGGCACATACTCCTTACTCTTGTGGAAAAACAGGACTGAACCTGATGCCAGACATTTCACACTGAGGAACGTGGCAGGCAGACAGCTTTATTTACACCGGCAGGCTGATGGGAACCTCTCTTCCAAATCAGCGCCCTGTCTTGGGGTTAATCAAACCTTTGTACATGTTGCTAACGAGAAATACAAAAGGCCAGCAGGAAGTTCTAGGAAGGCTAGTAACATGGCTTTATAGTTGGTTATGTACTGTCCTGTCATACACTGCTAGGCAGATTTAGTTCAGGCAAGTTAACTGGGGGTTTTCTGTCCTGTAGTAGGAGGGTCAGGACTAGGGTAAGTAGGAAGAAACAATCATTGCTTTAGACTGGGCCAAGCTGTCTCTGGTGATAGCTCCCTGAAACCCTGGAATGGATTAGCACAATAAGATGCACTTTTGTCTGACTTACATCTGTCTCATGTGCTGCAGCTGGCGTTGGAATGCCAGCGCTAGCTGAGTTTTGCCACTCTAATTATGGGAACAGGCTGTGCCTGCCTCTTCTCTTACTTGAGTATAGTGGCAGACTTACGAGTTTTAAAATTTCCTTTTCATCTATAATTTCCTTTGCCTTACCGTGGGACTGAAGGGGCCCTCTGATCGAGAGAGAGGTCTGTGCTCTTCTGCAGCCCGCTGTGCACCTGACTGTAGGCGGCGCCCGGGGCGGGCTCTGCCTGCTGCCCAGGATCGGGCGCTACGCCTCTTGAGGCTTTGCTAGCCTCTGCCCCACCTTCTGTTCAAATCTCCCCCCAGTCTTGGTTTTATAATGAAGAGAAATTGTAAACAAATATCCCATCTAACAATCTACAGCTCTGCCTTGTGATATTTCATGATAAAAAAGAATTACACTTTCTAAAATAAAATAAAATAAAAGCCCCCATGGTTCCAACATAGTAATGTCAAAATAATTGTTATGCTAAAATATACACTTGTTCTCAATTTCAAATATGCCCTGTAAAAATTTATGTTATCTGTAACATTCTATAAAATTTGGCTTCTAAGATAATCATGGTGGGAAAAAAATAGCAGTTCTCTGGTCGCACTTTATATTTCAAAGTGGTTGGTATCCAGTAAGATTAGGATAGTTAAACCTGCTGTTCCCACTTTGAGGTTGGTGTAACTGACCTCTTGGGGGTTCAACAACTGAAACTTAGAGACCAAAACTCAAAATATAATGGGGCTAAAAAATAACCAACATTCTGGCCACAGTCCTTCACGATAAACAAAGACCAGGACATGAAAAGACCTCTCTACACCATCCTACAGCTCTAGTGGGTCACCCAACCTCCTAAATAGAGTGACTGTTAGACCCTAGAGGACATGAGTTGCCCAATGTACATTGTACTGAAAGGAGGGTCCCAAAAAACAAAATCAAACAAAAGACAAAAGTCTCCCATGCTTCCACAGAAACCCACATGGTCAAGCAAGACTGTGACCCTGGCAGCTGATGCAGACCGAGGAGCTACAAGGTTCCATGAACGTCCCTAGTATAATTATAACGCCAGAGAGCCTTAAATGCCCTGAGATGACAGACAGACAGACAGAGAGACAGATGCCAACAGCTTAATTTTCTACTCTGGTTGTTTTTTTGTTTTTCTTTTTTTTTTTTTTGGTGCTGGGGATCGAACTCATGACCTCACACTTGCCAGACAGGCACTTATGCCCCTAAGCTAAATCCCCAGCTCAACAGCTTAATTTTAATTAACATAGGCCTCACTTTATCCCAGTCTTAAGCACCCAAAAATATAATCAACAAGATATATGAAAAATAATAATACTTCTTATATGCAAAGGGGACTCCAATTACCGTACTGGTGCCTGCTGACCGTCTCCGTCACGCCCGTAGCTGTCACTATGGTTCAGTGACGTCCAGAAGCCACAGTGACAGGTACAAAAGGTCAGCAAAAATCTTTTAATTCCTCAGTTAAAACTACCCTTCAAAAGCACAGGGACTTCAGTCTCACTGTGGCCACTGCACATCCAGCTGCCTACTGCACCTGACAGAAGGCTGCATGTGAGCTTCTAGAGCCAGATGCGTCCCTGGCATCCTCTGCGGCCCCCTTGTCCAGGGAGGACTTTGCTTTGTTCCAATAAACCATGCCTGGTTCCGTTCCCCACAGCTGTCCCCTTGACTTCATTCCTCCATTGGCCACAGAAACGCTGAAATGCTCAGTCTTAGGGGTTTTTGTTTTTATATTTTTGTTTTTGAGACAGGGTCTCACGATACAGGCCAGGGTGCCTCAAACTCATGTCCATCCTCTTGTGACAGCCTCCTGAGCACTGGGGTTACAGGGGTGCACCACCACATGCGGCTAATTTTAATTACAAAGCAAATGCATTGAACCAGACACTGAGTCAGGGTCTACTAAACACAGTTCAATTTTATTAGCTACAAAGTTCTACTTCTTTGTAAAACCTTGGCTTGTAAAGAAATCTTCTAATCTGACATACTGTGTTAGTTGGATTTGCATTACTGTAACAAATGCCTGAGGGAATTAGTTTATAAATAGATACAGTTGTTGTGACTGTTTCAGGGGTTTCAGTCCATGGGTGGTTGGTCCTTGCTGCTTTGGGGCCTGTAGTGAGGCAGCATCTCATGGTGAGAACCCAGGGCAAAACTGTTATTAGCTAGGATGAGAAAGAGGAAAAGGAAGGTGATAGGGTGCTGATACCCACTTTGAGGGCACGTTCACACTAACTAGAAGACTTTGTATGGGCTTTGTTTGTTGTTAGTCTTGCTTGGTTTTTGTTTTGTCTTTTGAGATAGAGCTTGGCTATGTGTGTAGTTCAGGCTGGCCCTGAACACACTGTATAGGCCAGCATGGCCTCAAACTCCAGCCCTCCTGTCTCAGCCCCCAGTGCTGAGGTTACAGGTGTATGCCAAGATCCCTGGCTCAACTTCACTTCCTAAGGGTTATTCCACCTTCCAATGTTTTTACTATGTGGGTCTTGGCAGACCCTGATCCAGAATACCAAGGGTGTGACAGTCGCCCACTTACCAGCTTGCTGCTGAATGGACCGTCACCAGGCTCCTCCTCCTCCCTTTCCTTCAACTTCAGGACAGGGACTCGCTGAACTGCCTCGGCTGGCTCACCCTTGCAATCTCCCAGTGCTAGGTGCTAGGATTGCAAACGTGAGACCTGCACTTACATCTACCTTCTTTATTCCACATTTCAGCCTAGCCTCACGCTAGGATCACGGTTAGCTTCGCAACAGTCCGAGTTGGTAACGATACAGTCAGCGTTTGCTCAAGGAAGCAAAGCATGGAAGTGATTCCTCGGCTAAGCAGATGGGGTTGTAGCTTCCACTGGGCCTTTCCTACCGTAATAACCCGCACTCCGACTCAGGAAACCCAGGCGGGGCAGCTGCCAACGACACATGCCAGAACCGGGGAACAAGCAAACGAGCCAGCTCAGCTCTCCGTGAGGTGGACTGATGTCGAAGCTCCAGGAACCCCTGTCCAGTCTGGCTGGTGGACCATGCTGAGGCTTCAGTCCCATAGGAAAGAGAGCTTCTTTGGAGCAAACTCCACAGAGCTCAGGTCTCAGTCACTTCATGTCCCCAAAGCCCGTGGCCCGGGGAGATGGCTGTGGGCCCTGGGGAAAGGCCACAGAGGAAGATTTACGACCCAGAGTTTGGCTTTGCACTGGGGTTCTTCCTTGAGGGATCAGGTCTCCCCTTTATCCAAGGGGGTAGATATGTGTCACCTCGGTCAGGCCAGCAGGGAAGGGGCCAAGGCTGGACTGTGCAGTGTAAGGCAGGATGCTGTTCCTGCAGCCATGCTGAGTACAGGCGATTTTAAGGTGCTATGCTGAGGAGAGATTCTGTAGACTGCACACCTCATCCAGATGCAGGAACTGTGAACAACTCGCCAACCCCGAGTGTACCTTCAGGTCTGTCCCTTCTGGCTCCTACTTCAGCTCTGCTGCCATCACCCCAGGCACAGCTACCTGGTCTTCAGCAACAAAAAACTGCCCTCGGTCTCTGCCGCCCAGGAGCCTTTGCTTCCAGCCTGCGTCCTCAGACTGCACTGGGCCAGGAAAACAAGCCACCCTGCGACTGTCCGGCGTGAGCCTGGGCCCGCGTCTGGGGGCGCAGCTTCCGTGGCCTGCTGTGCCCTCTCCTCCCTTCCCAGCTGAGCTGCTCCACAGCCCTTGCGACCTGACTGCCTGGTGGGCTGAGGCTGTAAACTCCACGCTGTAAACCTGTCACCTATAGCAATGGCCTTCGTTCCCCTCACCCTTTGCGGACTCCCCCGACCTGGATCTGCGGCTCAGACTTTGAGGTGCGGCCCTGCTCTGGGCCCGCCAGCACACTAGCAGGTTCAGCCCCTCGGGCTCCGAGTGTCGCATGGTTTCCCGCCCGGCTGGTGACTCTGACTTCGCGGTAACACTCGGTAAGATCCAGAACGGCTGTAACTGCACACTGCAGGGGACACCCAGGCAGACAGGGAGCCACCCAGCTGCCTCTGCGACATTTCAACCCAGGACCTCGAGTCAGGAACCCGTCATCACTGATGTAGCTGGTAGTACTGCACAGTCCTTCCACCTTGGTGCGACCTGGAAGATCCCAAACACTCATTTTTATCAATCAAAACGGGTAAATTCTCAACCAATGAATGGCTAACAAATGTGGTATTTATACACAATGGAGCACTACTCTGCTATAAAGAAGGATAAATGAGGGCTGGGGATTTAGCTCAGCGGCATAAATGCCTGCATCACAAGCGCAAGGTTGTGAGTTCAATGCCCGGTTTAAAAAAAAAAAAAAAGAACAATAAATGTGAGCCATTTGTAGGCAAACGGGTGCACCTTGAATCTCTAATGTTAAGTGAAATCAATCAGACGTGCAAACTTAAATACGGTTTAAATGCATGGTTTCTCTTAGGGGAGAAGCTTAAATTGTGAATAAGTTAAAGAGGATGGGAAACAGATCTGGACTCGGTGCATCTGAGAAGGGGACCAGGTGGTGTGGATGTGGCCGGGCGGGGAGGGGACACGAGGCCTGAGATGCGCGGTGCACACTCCAGCTCCACACTGCACATGCCTTCATCATGCACTGCAGTTGTGCCCTGGTAAGAAGAGAAACAATGGTACAAACTTGCTTTCCCATCGGTGAGTTTGCTTCTGTCTCGGAGGCCACACTTCCCAGCTGACCCGAGGTCTGCCAGGACTTAGGTCTGGTTATGTGTCTAGAAGCCAGGAGAGGTGCCGGGGTGCACAGGGCCTGCCTCCTGCAGAATCACCCACGAAGCCCCCACAGGGGAGGGACACGCAGCTCCTCACCCAGGGGAGAAGGCGGCCGTGGTAGTGGAGAGGCTGTGGCAGGACCTCAAGGCCAAGGGGTGGGCTGCGTCCAGCTATGCCCAGACAGTCGCCATACTGACTTCCAAACCCTCTCTTCTTTCCATCCAATCCCTCTTTAAACAAAAGATGCTAGGGGTTAAATTCAGATTGTCTTATAATTTAGTCACCCGGGGCTGGAGGTGTGGCTCAGAGGTACAGCGCCTACCTGGCAAGGTCCTAAGTTCAATTCCTGGTACCAACAACAACAACAAAAAAAATGTAGCCACCTGTAGGATCAGCCTCTGTGTGTTTTCAGAAACCTCAACCTTGCTACCACCACAAGGACTTCTTCCAGAAGGGTCAGAAACAAGCGTGTAATACGAATGTCCCAGAACATCCCGCTTGTGGGCAAAATCACCTTACTATTTAGGCCCCCAATTCACCTGGTTTGAGAGCTTGCATGTGTGTGACTGTAAGACCCTAGACCTCTTTCAAGGGTCCCTTGCGTGGAGACCTGCTGCGATTTTTGGTGGCAGAGCCCTGTGTGTGACACCGCTTTACACTGCCCTGGGCTCCACTCTGGCCAGGAGGCCACCTGTATCAGCACCACAGCTGTCCTTTGCTCACCCAGGGCTCAGCCCGTCCACCATGCAGCTCAGGCTGGTCCTGCGCTCCCCCTCCCCAGATGCTGCTTCTGCCCACCTGCTGCTCCATCCCTGATCCCTTGGCCATCTGTCCACTTTGGCTCCAGCTTCTGCTGCGGTCACCCTCTCCTCGGTCACCCTCTCCTCGGTGACCAGTCAGTCCTGTTCACTGTACCCAACCCTCTGGCTGCTAGTGTAAGAGGCAGTTTAGCTGTTTAGCTCACAAATAAGCAGCCAGGAAGGAACAGAACCTAGATGGCATGGAGGTGCTCAGCATCACAAAGAAAACAGCACTTTCACCAAGCTAGGAGCTAATCTGGAGCTGGGCATGGTCATTATCCCAGCACTTGGGAAGCTGAGTCAGAAGGATCATTGGGACTTCGAGACCAGCCTGGGCTACAAAGTGAACTCAAGGCCAGTGCTGAGCACTGCTCATGTATTGCCCGTTTGTACTCCTGTGAAGTGTCTAATCATTTTACTTGGTTATCTTTTGATCAGGTCTTTTATGTTGAGGAGAGTCTAATTTTTCTGAGTTTTGTATGTAATGTAGATGTTGGTCCTCTGCCTGAGAAATAGCTGGCAAATTTTTTTTAATTACCCTGTCGGTTGTCTTTTGATTCTGTTGGTTGTTTTTCTTGCTGTGAAGAAGTTGGTTTATTTTATTTTATTTTATTTTATTTTATTGGTCCCATTTGTTGATTTTTGGTACCATTTCCTGTACAACTGGGGTTCTGTTCAGGAAATCTGCCTATGCCTTCAAGACTTTTACCTGTTTTATCTTCCCGAGGATGTGTAGTTATTTTAAAATCTAGTTACTTGACTGATTTTGATTTTAGTTTAGCACACAGTGAGAGGGATGGGTCTATATTTAATCTTCTGCGTCTGAGCAGCCAGTTTTCCCAACGCTGTTTATTAAAAAGGCTGTCTTTCCCCCAGCGCATGTTTTTGGCTTTTGGTCAAAGATCAAATAGTCGTGCTGCTTGGGCTGTTCCTGGGTCCTCTGTTCACCCCGTCCCTCATGTCTGTTTCTGTGCCAGTACCCTGCCACTTTCGCCACTGTCCTCTGCAGTCTCCCTTCGGCCTGGGGCTGTCATGCCTCCCTCTTTGCTTTTGCTATTCCTTCGGTTTCCATGTGGGTTTGAGAATCATTTTCTCTCGGTTTCCTTTCTGATTGGAGTCTCCACTGATGAGGAACAGTTTTAGTTCCTGAGCTCAGGGTGGCCCATGACTGGTGGCTCCTGGGCAGATGGTTCCATCAGCTCACCAGAGGCCCGGATGAGCACAAATCTCGTTCACTGCCTATGCCACCCCTGCCCCTGTCCCTCGAGGAGCAGAGCCAGCCCGGAGAAGCTTCCTGACTGATGCAGTGAGGTCCGGCAGAGAGTGCTGCGTGCTGCAGATAAAGGACCCATGCCTTGCGCAGATAACTTGCGGGTTTAGGCCTCGTGTGCCAAAGGCAAAGACTTTTTGAGATTCTGCTGCCCCCTCGTCCACTGACCTTCCCCCCAGAAGTAATGCCTGGACAGATGTGGCACCGCGTGCCTGGTGTTCTTCGCAGGAGGAGGGAGAACTATTAGTCTTCTGCGGTGGGCTCACTATAGCACATGGGACCTCACTGATAAAACAAAAACAGTTTGAGGGACCCTCACAGGTTTGATGACAAATTTGGACAAAACAGATATTAAGCCAGGTGTGGTTGTGCACATCCCAGCACTCTGAAGGCTGAGGCAGGAGGATCACTGTGAGTTTGAGGGAGGCCTAGGCTACAAAGTGAGTTCAAGGCCAGCCTGCAACACACAGCAAAACCCTGCCTCAAAGGAAAAAAAAACCAACCAACCAACTAATTAAATAAAAGATATAAGGAGCCAATGTCCACAGCCCCGAGGGTCCTGCTCCTCTCTTGCCGTGACTTCCCTCTGGTGCATGCTGCAGGCTGGCGTCTGAGTTCTGTCCTCGGAGACCCCAGTGAGGGGAGAAGCAAACGCCGATGTAGACGAGGGGCCGCAGGATGGCGAGGGCCCAGCGCGCAGGCAGCGGCGAGAACGGTTTCCTGCACTCTGTATGGTAGGGACAGGAGCCCGGGTGCCTTGGGTACGGGCATAAACTCGTGGGCTTGGTAGGGTCGGCTTCTCCCCATTGTTGTTAAACAGAAAGGGAAGCTGGATGTGGAGCCTGCCTTCCCCATGCCCTGGGAGTGCACATTTAGAACCGGGGCTCCTTTGTCCCCCAACTCAGCATCGCCGAATGCCGTTCTACACTTGTGCCTGGACTGCGCACCCCCAGGGACTGGAAAGCAGGGGTCCCAGAGAGGAGCACAGATGACAACCCCATACTCAACACTGCACCCTGGACACAGCTGGAGCAGCTGGGCGATGCACACACAGCCTTAAACCCCAGAAGAGCCCGTGCTCGGCAGCCTGCCGTCCTCGATGAGTCTGAGCCATGCGGAAAATCGCAGTTGTGATCTGACTTACAGTACTGGTCTTAGGAAAGCATGCGTATTTGTCGGCGAGATGGAAAGTCAGCCTCCAGGCAACAGCTGTGCCCGGGCAGGCTCTTCCAGGACTTGGAAAGGGGCTGAGCAGGGCACTTTGGGGGCCGGGGCCAGGGAGTCCGCTGTGGGATGTGCCAGATAGGACACAAGGTCTGGTGAGGGGAGGGAAAGAGAGAGACTGCGTTCCACATAAAAGAAGAAGGGAACAAGAAAGGGGATAGAAAGCAATGTTCTGGGAAGACAAGATGGCGGACTGGTAGGTACCAGGAGAGAGACCCTCTCTGACAGAGACAGCTCAAATGCCAGAATAAAACACCCTGGAGAGACCCAAACAGAGAGAGATGGACTCTCACAACCCACGAAGAAACTAAAGTGCAAAAAAAACCGCTCCAATATGAGGTCCTGGGGCTACTATTAGTGAAGATAAGATCAGCGAGCACGGCACCCTCCTCGAGCCGCCTGAATTCCTGCCTCACCTGAACAAGGGATCCATGCAGAAGCAACTGGCTTGAGCTGCTGGAGTGTGGAGCTGAACAGCCCTGCATGCAGCTTGCCCAGACCGGCCCTGCACGCAACCCACCCAGAGGCACCGTGAATTCCCACTGCAGCCACGCTGAAGTCGGAGGTCGGGGAGCCCAGCAGTTCTCGGGGACGCGGTGAGTGATGGAAATAAGACCCTCCCACGGGAAAAGGGAAACCGACTTGACGACATGTTGGATTCGGGCAGGACAGCCCTAACTCCATAAGGAAGTGGCTTCAGCTGGTTGCTCCCCTCACCGAGCGGATTGGTGGAATCTGCTTGGACTAGGCTGCGCCCCTGAGATCAGTGCACACTGATGCAGTGAAGGCCTGCAAAGGTTGACTGGCCCAGAAGGGAGGAGCTAGCGCACACTGCCCGTGGGTGAAATCTAATCTCCGATAACCTATTGAAGAGGGCTAAAGCTCCTAGCCTGCGCCCACTAGAGGAGCCTTAACCAACAATAAAAGGGTCTGGGAATTACACTGTACACTTGTATGGAAGGAACCAAAAACATGACGAAAGGGAGAAATAAGAAAACACTCCCAGCCCCCAACCCTGAGAACATTGATCCAGGAGAGGTAATACAAAAGAGATTGAGGGCAGCAAAAATGCAACATCAAACACAGCATTAGCGGACATAAACAGATATCTTCAGGACCTCGTAAGCGGTACCAAAAAATATTAATTCAAATTAAACAAGAGATAAGTAGATTAATAAAAGAAGGGCTGGACACCTCTCAAGAAGACAGACAGAATAATGGAGGAACACAAATGGAGAGAAAAATTTAATGAAGAATTCAGGAAAAACCTTGAATTCATGAAGCAAATTCAAAGAGATTATCAGGAAACTAAAGACTCCATAGAAAGCTGGCAAAACTGCTTGAAAGAAACCAAAGATAGACTATCAAAAATTGAACACAGGCTTGCAATTTGGGGTCATGAAAGGGAAGATCTCTTAAAAATAACAAGGGACCAGGCAGTAAAGATACAAAGACTGGAAGATGACAAGAGGATCTATAACTTAAGAATAAAGTATGTGAATGAAGAAGCAGGAATCAAATCAGAGGAATTACAAAGGCTATTTACACAAATTATTAAGGAAAATTTCCCAAGCATAGAAAAAAGAAATGATATGCAGAGGTATGAAGCATACAGAACTCCAGCCACCTACAACCCAAACATAGCTACACCCAGACACATAATAATCAAGATCCCAGAAATTCAATATAAGAACAGAATATTAAAAGCCATCAGAGAAAAGAAACAGATCACCTATAAAGGAAAACCCATCAAAATCATGGCAGACTTCTCCACACAGACCATCAGGTCAAGAAGAGCTTGGAGTAAAGTAATTCAAGCGCTGAAGGAGAACAATCTCCAG